>JAXCEX010000077.1:0-108792 GCA_038382965.1 Ceratocystis huliohia | reverse complement strand
CACACCGCAAGGTGTTTTTCCTTGGTAACCGGACACTTGACGTATGTTAAGAAACGACGATTAGTCATCATTGATTAGTTAGCCAGAATAGCGCACACATCATTATGTAAGCACGTTAAATAGTTTATAGTTTATAGTTTATAGTTCCCGCAGATAATCCTCTATGACAGCACTAAACACTATTCGCCTTTTTGTAGTTATAGGTCGGCTCAATAGCTCGGGTCTGCACTATTTCACTAATACTTTAGCCTCTGACATTACGCAATGCGAATAAGCTTTTGCCTCCCGTCTCCCGTCTCGTTTGTTTACTCTTATCTCCTACTTTCCACTTAACTGCACCACAAAATTGAGCCTTCTTCGCTTCGGGTCTCCTTCCTGGCTTTCTCTTAGCTCCATTACCCGCCCTCCCTCCTCGATACATCTACATTTTGCTTCTTGCACCTGCACAAGCTGTGCTCTATCTAGCTTTTGGTGTTTTTGCCTGCTAAGGTGGGTATCCGCGGCGTGCCTTACCTTCCTTACCTTTGTAGGCTAAAGACAATGGTAGCGTCACAAAAGCAAAAACGAGTTCCTACAGCGGAAAGCAGTCTTGCAGACTGTTGCATGTCCTACCACTGAGTTCTTAATTGGGGCTTATATCCTTGATAGTCATTTATTGGATTCCATCATCGGCTTAAGTGGTAATCTTTTTCCAAGGATAGCGGGATACTCATAGTACGGTTATTATCCCCATTCGCCATGCTTAATCAGAAGCTCCCTTAGGATAATTGTGCACTTGCAGCACATCATTCCTTTTAATCTGCAGTTGTCGATAAGCCATCGGAGTTGTTGGCAAGTGCCTGCTGTTCAACTGGCATGTACACATGCATAACTTGGCCATCACATCTAAATGTTTAACTGCTGCACGTACAGCCAGGCAGGTGGGTCAATATAGCCGCCAGTAGAAATCTGTATAGATTTCATTCACAATCTTGACAGGCGAGGTCGTACTACTTCTCTCGCAGTATGAAATGTCTGTAAGCGCTTACGATTGTGGGACAAGAACCCAGCATATGTGTCTGCTTGCAGATGTCCCTATCTGCTGTAAGGCATGAAATGATGTAGCTAGTGAGGCAATACAATCGATAGTAGGTAACGAGACGCTATCGACGATAGCCTGGGACTTTTTTCTCTTGTCCCTCTTCATTCTTGTCAGACAATAAATAGTCTTGCGATCGTAAAAGTATCGCACAAGTATGGGATGTTTTGTCTATAATCTCCTAATCTCGGCAGTAACAACAGGGGATCTTTCGCAGCTGAGAAAAGCTACACAAATACTGCTCTGAAATCAGGACAAAAAGGTTCTGACAAGCTACTTACTATGCTAGTTAGTCCCACTTATATGTCATGTAGCACAGCATAGTGTAACTAGAATTACTCCTGTAACGGCGAAGCATAAGCGAATAGTGACCACGAACTAACGGGAATCGTCAAGGTATAAAGTGCTGCGAGTGGAGAATAAAAGATTGATCAAGTGTTATTATCTAAACTATCTGGGTCTGTTGTGTTCTGTTGTCCGACCGAAAGGTTAAGCCCAAGCTTAGGGCGTATAGTGTATGTGGCAATGCAAAAAAAGAAACGGGAAAACGAAAGTGAAAAAGAAACGAGCACAGTTGCATATGCATGCAGTTGCACCCATCTATGCGTGCTGCATGTGTGCCGCTCGGCCATCGCTTGCTACCAAATGTGGGTGTCTCTGCGAATGGCCATGACTAGAGTCAAGTGGCACGCCATGGAAGCGCTGCTCTCTGTTCAGCAGGTCGGGATTCATGGAAGCGCCCTCGTTCATAAGCTGTTTATAAGAAAACTGCGTGAGTATTACTTCATTCCATCACTAAGAGAGCCAAGAGAGAAAGCCTTACAGTGCATAGCTTGCAACGGTCGCCGAAGCCGGTGACGCGATTGCTGCAATGAATGTGGCCCTAGAGAAAATATGAGATGCAAGTTAGATTGTAGTTATTTATAGCGGCTGTGATTCTACGCAGCAGTTGGATATGCAAGAACCTACGTAGTAATTGGCGCAGGGATAGTCTTTGCTCATGGTTGCGAGACGTTGGAGTTCTGCGCGAATAGTAGGCACGAGTAGTAGGTGAATAGAATAGACAGCGATCAGAGAAGACTTTAGGACGCAACAAGGATGAACAAAGAAACGGGTGCTTCTACAGGAAGAAAAGAAGAAAGAAGAAAGAAGAGAAGGACGGAAGGGAAATGCTGCTGGGGTTTCTCTTATACTGCCGTCTAAGCACCTGGTTTTCTTATAGCAGCACGCAGGGTAAGAAAAAAGAAAAGCCTAGATAACCTAAGAAGGCCCATGGCCAGATCAGACCAGAGAAGATCAAGACCAGACAAAACAGGGAAGGTAAAAAGAAGGAAATAAATTGCGAAAATAAAAAGAAACAAAAAAAGGAGTAAAGATTGGTTGAAGCCTGAGAAGCGGTCGTGCCGTGGCGGCGTACAACCCAGCTCAATCGTCCAGCTCCAGAGTACAAGGTACAGGCTAGCAACACTACAGGCCTGCAATGGAGCCAAGTACAGGGTACACTGTACTATGAATAATGCACAATGCAAGTACATTAGCGCAATGTACCTTTACTCCTGTACAAGCTTCGCTGGGAAGCTTGTCCATGTTTGCCTTCATGTAAGAAGGCCTGAAGCCGGTACTCCAGGATCAGACCACGCGGGAGGAGAGAGGCGTGCATACGGGCTCTAGTCATGACCGTCGTTAGCTTTGGTATCGCCGTGCTGGCATGGCTGCTGTCTGTCCTCTTTTGGTCTTTTCCTGTTTTACTAATTTCAAAGAAGCTCTTGGAAGCCTGCGCCCGCTTTTAGCGGCCTAATAGTTGACTGAGCCCCATCTCTCGCTCAACTTTGTTATACGCCGGGCTCCCATGTTGCAAGTACACGTACACAAATCAGCAATAGCCAACGCAGCACAGCACAGCACAGCACAGCACAGCACACAGCACGTACAGTTGCCATCCCGTACAACCGACCGGCCAAAAGCCAGCCAGCCAGCCAGCCAGCCAGCCAGTCCCACCCAGACCTTTTTACCAGTGCAGTGGCAAGAATACCATACCACCATCTCTGTCCCTTCTATCTTGTCCTCTCTCTCTTGTCCTCTACCACATGTCAGATCCATTCGCTATCTCGGCGGCAAACACTGCTATACAGTAAACCCGATCTCCCTACTTTTTATGCAGTGGTTCCAGACCAGCCCATTCGCTTGTTCTTCCTAGTGTGGCCAAATCCGTCCCAACTTCAGGTTTCTTCTTTGCTATTTGCCTCTCAGCCGCCAATCAGGGGCCGAGACCGCCATCGGGTAATACTCGGGTAATTCGTGCAACCCGGCCTAACCTGAGCAACCTTGCTTGCTTCTCCTCATCTCCCCCTCTCTTCAGGCTTCTTTGGGCTTCTCTGCAGCTCTTCCACTCCACAAGGCATAAGCTTGTCCGACTCTTCTCAACAGGCCTTTTTGATTTCGCTTCCAGCCTTCAACCCTGACTGCCCCCCAAACTCCAACCCTATACAGGGTTAGTCATGTGACTCGCTTTCATTTCCTGCATAGTCACGTGCCTTGCTTTCATTTGCACGAAACTAAGTACCAAGCCTCGCCTCCAAGTTACAGATTCGCTTTTCTCGCTTGACCTCAGGCTCCCTTGTCATCATGGGCAGTAGCACTAGTAGTCGGAGCATGACGAAAAGGGGCGCTGCAAAAGCCTCACTTTAATCTTTCTTGTCTCCAAGTTTTAGGTTCATCAATGTCAAAGCTCCAAGGAGGTGTGGCGTGATATTACGGTGATGCGACCGAGATTGTGGCTACTCGTGGCGCTGAAACAGGCAGTATTAAGCGAGCGGAGAGACGGCTTGTATCTGAGGGTTTAAGCTATTCTACTCTCTAGGGTTACGTAGTCCTGTTTTATCACGTGATGCACTCGTCTCAACCAGAGTCGGATCTGAGTCGAGCATCATATGTGTTTAGCCGAGACTCTGCCTAGCAGGTACATTCTCCACAACAAGTCCACTTTCCCGTCTTGGATCACAAGTTTTGGTGCCTTGAAACACTTGAGAGTGGCTGACGCAGCGCTATCAACTCGACAAACATCATACGGCATCCTTTTTCTTGTGTCTGAATATGGCATTTACACAGAAGAAGTTCCGCTCAGCCCGGGACATGGACACGGCGGCTGGCCGGTACCGCCAGGCCATTGGCAGGCACCCGTTCTTGCTGTTCGGGCTGCCGTTTTTGTTTGTCATCACAGCTGGCTCATTTGTTCTGACACGTGCCACGGCGGTGCGATACGAACGGCATGACCGCAAGGTCCGCCAGGTCCTGCCGGACAAGCTGGATAATGTGCGGAAGGCGTCTCGCAAGGTGTCGTGGGAAGACGAGTATCAGGTATGTTCATGGCAGAGAGAATCCAGGATGACGAGGAAAAGGCTGCTCAGCTAACCTGCGCAATACAGAAACTCTGTGCAGACAAGGACCTGGAAAACTGGTCGCAGAAGCGTGCACCACGGCTACCCGGCGAGCCAGATGGCAGAATGTAAAGACAGACGCACTGAGCCAGATCTGGCTGTCAAAGGCTACAAGTGCTGAACTAAAGGCGCGGCACAACGACGGCCTATAGAGACAGGCAGACCCAAGTAGGAAACATCCCCTTGCCCAGCCGTCTAGAGAAATCTCCTTTTCTTTGTGTTTGGACCCCAGCGTAGAGAACATCACTGCAATGGCAATCGTCACCGAACTTTCTTTTCCAAAGCCTCACTGTTTCTTATGGTTTCTCAGCTATATGGCCTAGTCGTCTGCTGTCCATCTGACTCGGTCATCCCTTTGCGAAGCCACACAGGATACAAGGGTGCTATGTGCCATCAAGATGATTCTTCTGTCTGAACACATCACTGCAATGCCAAGTTACAGCCACTATACGCTGCTACACGCTATCGCAAGTCACTGCAAGTACCTACATACGAAACCGCAGCCTATCCGTCCGGCTCAGACCACAGCTTCTCCGCTCTCTACAGGCCCGCCCTATCGGCCGAGATGACAAGCGAGAAACACAAGATAGCAGCTAACAAAAAGGAATCAGAAAAGTGGCCCCAACAAAGAGAAAGACATTGATACCAAGGGAGACGCACTGCTAATTAAAGTCAAGATTATAAACTTGCCATTAGATGTGCCCTACAGCACTCGATAGCTACTACTTCTACACCTCGCCGAGAAAGGAAAGACACGAAGGACGAAGAAGACAGCAAAAAAGGTCATAAAAAGAATTATCCTTCTTCAATCTTCTCCTCTTGTCTCTCCCTTGCATTGATAGAATTAATGATCAGCACGAAGTCCATCAGATCTTACCAAGCTGCAAGACGTGAAAAACAAAAGCCCATGACAACTATGAGAAAGGCCAATATGATGATCACGGGTATGTACTAGATAGCAGCCAGGATGTTTCTTTTGGCTGCATCCCTTGCACTGCCAGTCCCAACGCCAGGAAGTAGCGGCTTTTCTGAGATTTGGCTTGTTCTATCGTTGTTGTGTCGGAGTAGAAAGGGATAATATACATACATGCGTTGTCCATGTATGCATTGTATTTGTGTTACGCTAAGCGAGCAAGAGGACCCTGATGAGCGCAACGAGAGACATGGGTGTGGGCATTTACACACGTATGCGTGCATGTACATGTGTCCTGAGAAAGAGCTGGAGCTGATGCTGGAGGCCAAGCTTGATCTAGGGCATCCCCCGCTGCACGTTGCATGCATATTCCTCTACACAATGGCAGATATGAAGAAATGAGCCCGTTAATTCTCTCAAAATTGTGTCGTTACATGCATGACGCAAGGGAGAGCAGAGAAAGAGGGGCTTAGAAGCTGTTGAGTGTTTTCATGTGATGTATCTGATCTATGTACTTCGGTTGGGTTCTGATGCCTGCTTGCAGAGTGCGGGCAGGTCCGTAGTGACAAGTCACTTGGTGCTAGGCATATCTCAAGGGAACTTGCCGCCCGAGAGCGGCCCCGGACAAGACCGGGACGGAAGGCAGGGGAGAGTGGGGAGCAAGCTTGGAACTGAATAGAACAAAGCATACCTGGGATGATACATAAGCCCAATTTCTGTTTTTGTACCTCCCTACAGCGACTTGCAGCTCAAACTACACCCTTGCACGCCACCTCCATTGCTATGATGATGCTCTTTTACAATGACACCACCAACCCAGCATCACCTTGTCGACTCCCACCACGATAGTAGCAGCCAGGACCTGAGACCTGCAGGCTGAGGAATAAGATGAGACGAGGCCAGACCAAGTCAATTGGGTGGTGAAGAGCTACAGAAACAGATACTACTCTATACACCATACACTCCACCAAACTATACACTTAGGACCCCTCGCCCTGCATCGTGATAATGCACAATGACTTCATAGCCATGCACATGAGACAGGAACAGGGGCAGAGACAGTCGCCACTGCATTCCAGACACTAGGACAAAAATCTTTATCTTCACGCCATATCCAGACTGCTACACATGCATGAGCACGCGTTTGGCATACATATTAACACGGATGACCTCTCCTCCCTGACTCTTTCTCCCTTACGCCATCCTTCTCCCTAGCTTTCCTTTTTAAGGCTTTTCGCTGCCCGGCGGTGAGAAAGAAAACAAGGCGCATAGAAAGACAGAATCCTTTGATACAGACAGTGCAGTGCAGTCTTACTACATTCTTGAGGTTGCCTTCTGCTGAGTCTGCAAGGGGGGAGTAATGCTACACTACATGGGGAACAGGAGGAGAACAAGGAAAGGGGAAGAGGGCGGATAGCAGACGGGCACAACACACACACACACCGCTAGTCTTTGCAGCGTTTGAGGATAAACCACCTCCTAGAGAGAGGAAGGAAGGGAGAGAGAGAAAAACAGGCCACAGCAGCGTCATGGACCAGGAGAAAGACCTTTGTTGTTGAGGAATAGACCTCTTGTTTGCCTGTGTTACGATGAATGAAATGGCAGAAATGGCAGCTGAGCTAGATAAAATCACAGCTGCTGACAGCTGCTGACCCACAGTCCCCAAGGGCCTATGACTTACTTGACTTGCTTTGCCTTCGACCATTGACGTCACTTGATAGGTACCTGGGTACCTAGTGACATCGGTACAGATCAAGATCTTGCCCCATCCTCGGCCGCCAATCTAACCGGGCCGACCTCCACTTTAGTAAGGGCCTAGATATGTGGACGCAGGTGATATGCTGGCGCAATGTGCTGTGCTTATTATGTCCCGCAGGTTTGGGTCCTTTGAGCACTCTAGCAGGGCAGAACCAGCAGGCTGGAGCTGATACGTCACATCATCCATTCACACCATAGCTGCACGAAATTCTAGTCACATTCAAACAGTCCCAATCACAGTAAGCCGAAACCGCCTATCTAGGTAGTCAAGACCGCTTGCTTGTCTCTTAATGCTTCCAGGCCGCAAGCCTACGCCCTCAGACACAATAGCCAGGTCTAGGCCTGTTTTCTCGTCCGATTCCCCTCTTTCTAGTCCCATCTGCTCAGCATTCATTAAGCATTACCTGGAAGCTAGGGCCCTGTAGTCTTAGAACTGCGCTCCCATAGAACATAATGCATGTAACCTTACGGCCGAAAGCTTTTAGCAAAAACAAGCTAAGCACCACCAGGTAAGCATCTAAGCAGGGCAAGATGGGGCAAGAAGTAAGAGCAAGAGGCAAAGTAATACAACTCAAAGCCAGGCTGGCAGAAGCACAAAAAGAGAAAAGAAAGCCAACGACTTGCCTTAGACCTAGTCCATCCTAGAGCCATCATATGTTCATTGTGTATTCCAAATACTTTTCTGGCTCTTGTCCCCAAACTGCAGAACTGTCCAGTAAGCTTCCTTAGCTTGAAATCAGGTTTTCAGGGCCTAGACCTCGGTGGTCTTTGTTCGCTAAATGCGAGCAAGCCTTGGCCTTCGCCTAGCACTGGCCCGTGATAACACCCATCCTAATGTCTTTGTAGTAATTGGGGGCCCCAGTAAGATATGCATATGCAAGGAACAATATGATAAATCCAACATGGGTAAAGACAAGAAGGCGGGAAGCAAGCAAGGAGAACCGAATAGAGGGGATGGTGACAGTACTTTGTTGAAGTCCCCAAAATTAGCTGGCTAGCTGGCTAGCTAGGTATAGACGCAAGGGGCAGTCAAGGCCTCAAAAGCGAGGGCAAGCCAGTGAAGACTAAAGGCCAAATCCAGGCCTTGCACGGGGTGAGTTGGCATGTCATCTCTTTCCACGTGTCTAGCTCAAGACTAGTGGTGCAAGATTGCGGATGTTCTAGCAAGAGCCAGTGCCCTCTCTGTGTCTCCTGTCTGTTGTTGCTAGTATGGTGGTAGCAACAAGTAGTAGGCTCGCCCTCTTGTCTGCTTGCCTCTTCCTGCTTCCTTCTGCTCCTCTCCCGTCGTTCCAAGGCAACACAGACGAGAGGAGAGAGGGCAAAGGAGCATAGAACTACTCACAAGTTCGGTGCTACTGCTGCTGCTGCTACTGCACTCAAGTGTGCGCTATATTTTGGATTTAGTTATCCTGATAGACACTACTAAGCGCAGCATCTTGCCTCGTCTCTTTTCTTATATTCTCTTATATATATTCTCGCCACTTACTGCACGTTCTGTTCCCTCTCTGGGATGTATGAAATAACCCAAGCTTGCTAGGCTCGGTCTAACACATGTGCATCAAAGAAAATAGGAATCAATGGAGGAAAAGATGAAATGGCCAGACCTAGACAGAGGCCACCAAAGAAGAATTTCACGATGGTTTTGCTGGCTCTCTTTTTCATGGTTTCGCCACAGAGCCTGGACTGGGCCATTTCTACCGCAAGGCACAGAGGGCCCGACTGGCGATCGTAGACTGGTGTCCACATATTACGCCACCATCTAGATGGCCCTACAGCAATCTTAGCAATTACTACGAGTTCATTTATTTTTCCTTTTTTTCAATGCTTGATTGTGCGTGCAATAGAGTGGGGCCAAGTACTTGATTGACAGACAGCAAAGGACGGATCAGTAGAGGCCCAGCCAAGCAAGCAGTAGGTCAGAGAAAAGCGGGGCTCGGTGACAATAAAACAAAGAAAAGTGGGGAAGACAAGCGACCCGCAAGAAGGCCCCTTTCCAAACAATAACCAACACACAATACAGGACATATCGCTTGCTGTATATGCAAGTGTATGCAGCACGTGAAGCGACCACGTCTCTGCAGTTGGGCCGCTAGCCTCAACCATGAGTAATCCTGAGACAGAATAGATCCACGTCATTTGCATTAGAACTGCACGCTGCATGTTGCGGTCGCATTCGCCTGCATGACAATGCCTGTCATTGTTCTTCCTACCTGTTGCTAGATATCCCGGTGTGCATGTACGCACCCACAACCGGTCAAGTACCCAGGTACTTGAAAGCAACAGGCACACAGCACGCAGCCAAGTGCAAAAGTGGGTAGGAACAGAGTCCACCAACACCAAGTAGCGTCGAGCGCAGACCAAGCCCAATGTACACCCAAGGTACTTGCTACATTATGCCCACCTCCACCTACAATGGACATGTGCGTACATGTGTACACACACTTGCACGTCTCTGGTGTCCCCACTTCTCTATCTCCCATCTCCGCCTCTATCGTCTTCCCCTCTCTTGGCCAATGCGACTCAACAACTTGACAGCCAATACCAAACGTATTCTGCATATTATAGACATACACAAGTACTCAATACCACCGCCGCCACTACAGGAAGCGCAAGCCTGTGTCTGACCCGAGCTATCGTGCACTGAACATGGTAAAATTTATCTCCAAATCACATCAAAGTCACGAGGATTCAAGACGAGTTGAAACAAGATGCCTAAAGGAAAAGGCGTTTGTATATTTCATAAATTTCCTTCTCTGATCTGCCCGCTGTGGTATAATAAATCCACCCCTAAAAAGAAAAAGAACTCCGGCTATCCCATAAAAACCATCCAAAGAATACTTTTGCGCCAATGCGAAGAAGACCAGTAAGAAAAATATGCCAGAATTTAAACAAAGGAAAGAGAAATGACTGCCCATACAAGAGGTGGGGGTTGTGGTATATAACGAAAGTAGAGTGATGTGAAATGGAAAGGAAAAGTAAGCGAATGAAGCCGATTAAAAGAGAGAAGAATTAAAGGAAAAAAAATAGATGCGTCCGCAGAAGGGGAGCCAAGAAAAACGAAGGATAAATGATGCTGGGCAAGCCCTGCTTTTTTTTAGTGTGCGGTTTTCAAAAGACCAAGATTTTTAGAAAGTCGCCGGCGACGAGTTACGGCCAACAAAGCGGAAGTGCGACTCGCTGTGGTCAAAAATACCACCGCACCGCTTCCAGCCACCGCGGCGGAAGCGCTCTTCAACCGCCGCTTCGTCGGTAAGGATAGGCATCGTCTCACGCTTCCACGGGAAGCTAGGTGCCGAAAGGCCCTTGTCCTCATTTTGAGGCTGGGGATGGGGAGTTGGCGCACGCTCAGAAACAGGCGAGAGAGGGGAGTAGTCGCGGTCCTCCTCAGACTCAGACTCTGGGTCTTCAAGGAACTCGGCCGGGTACGGGGGCAGAGGCATGGGCGGGAAGGGCAGCTCCTTGGTCGGGAGTTGTAGCTGCTGGTGTTCGTCGGCGTTCTCAATGCTGGTGATGGTCACATCATCAGTGGCCGCCGCCATGTGTTCCGCACTCTCGGTGTCATCAGACATGGACGATGCGATTGTTGACTCAGACCAGTGAGAGCGCTGCAGCGATGGCCTTTGCAGCATCACGGAAGTCTCTGCTTCTTCCGAGCTGCTGCCGTAGAATTCTTGCACCAGCTGGCTGTTCTGTAGATCGAAGTCCTCTTCCTCCTCAGCATCCACGTTGTACTCATCCTCTTGAGCCACCTCTTCGTCGTCACCAATGAAGCTCTCAAAGTCCGAGGCGTCGTCGTAAAAGCTCGTCTGCTCCTCGATGGCGTGCACAATCTTCAAGTGTTGCGGCAGGCTGCGAGGCTTTTGCAGAATGATCTTGGTGGTGGAGGGCGAGCGTACAGACATGGTGGACGATGGGCTCTTGGGGGTAGACGGCGTAAACAGATACGGCCGGTCCTGCAGACGAGGGGGGGCGTGGAATACAGGGTGGAAGCTGAGAGGGTCAAAGTCCAGTGTCCTGGAGCGGCGATGGGAAGAGGATGAAAATGAAGATGAAGTAGAGGAAATGCTACCAGTGCGAGGAGTGATGGGTGAAAAGAGCGTCGTCGAGGTTGAAAAGGTTGGACTGGGGCTTGAGCTCTGCATGATGGGTGAGGAGATGTTTTGTGTGGAGATGGATGAGTTGCTGGATTTGCGGAGATGGAGCTTGAGAGGCATTGTGAGATAGTATGTCGGTTATATGTGCACGTATTGGAAGTGATAGAGGTAGGCTGTATAGTATCACGGAAGATATGGGAGAAGTATAAGACAGAAATAAAATACAAGTCGTTAAATGAAGAAAGTCGTAGTAGTAAATAAGAGACAAGATAAAAAGAAAAAATATACTATTGGTATTCTTTTGTCGTTGTTGTTGGTTGTAGAAGATGATGATTCAAAAAAGCAGAGCAAGTATGTTGATAAAAAGTGTGGGTAGACAAAAGGCTATATATCTCTTTTGCCGGCCTCGTTTGCTTCCCTTCTCTCCAGCACGCCGCCCGAGGATGACGGTGAAGCTAGGAGGGGGTGTGTGAGAGAGAGCGGGGTAGAGAAAAAAAGAGAGGGGGTGTGCGGGTGTGTTATTAGAGCGGCGACCTGTGGCAAGGAGAATAAATCGATTGATAAACTCTTATTTATTTTATTGCTGTTTTTTTTCTTTTTTTTTTTTTTCAACGCAGCTGAGGGGTCATAAAAACTAGACGAGAAGGCAGAGACATCTGCTAAGCCCAAACAAGAACAAAACAGACAGCAAGATGAGAAGAGAAGAAGAATGCCCGAGAAAAAAATTAATTTAATAAAAAATAAGAGAAAGTAAATAACGAGAGAAATATCCAGAATTAAAAGAAGGAAAAAGAGGGAAAGAGGGAAAGAGGAGAAAAAGCAACTGCGACGATGATAGCCAGATGCAGGTAGAAAGACGGTCGAGATAAAATGGATGTATATTTTAATGGTTCTCTCGCTATCTTCGCCGCTGTGGTACAGGTGCAGTTCCTGGATCCAGGCACCGTCGTTTGGTTCTTTCCGTTTGTTCTTCTTCAATTGGAATGTACAAGACGCATATGTACAAGCCCGGAATATCTAGGTTGCAAAACACAGCAAGAATGGCAAAAAATGGACAGAGTCGAGCATAAACGAAAAATATGAGAAACCAAGGAAGATAGAGTCAAACGGTGCGAAATTGAAAAGACACGACCGACTGCCGTGCAAAGCAGCGGTGAAGACGAAAATTTGCTGCCGTTTGTTGATAGGCAGGAAGGTGGAGAAGAGCTCGTTTGTCCCTACTCTTTAAAACCAGGCCTCTTTTTGCTTCTTTCTTCTTGTTGGGTGTTTGTTGACTACTGGGTAGTGGCTGCCTATCCTGTTAGCTCAGTTTGAATTATCGCATGTACCTTCTCTTGTGACTTTTGCGTATGCCCTCTTTAGAGGCAAACAGAGAGAAGCGTGGCTTGGGGAGAAGGATGTCCTCGTTGGCGTTCTCTGTGCTGGGCCTTGTTCTTCTCTATATACTACAGCCTGCCCAGGGGAGCACCAATGGCTTGTGTTTGTGATCTCTGCTTCTGGTCGCTGCCCTCCACTCTTCTGCCTCTGCCTGCTCTCTGCCTGCTCTCTGCCTGTTCTCTGCCTGCTCTCTGCCTGCTCTCATATGGGCTCTCCCTGCTCAATGCCTATGCCTAAGCTTCAGGAAGCATGGATGCACCCTTATTTGGCTGCTTCCCCTCTTTCTTTCATCATCCAGACCCACCTGGACCCATAAAAAGGACCATCGTCTTGCTCTTCGCCTGTGATTACCTTTTGGCTTTTGCTTTGTTTGCAGTTTTCCAAATCGCAAGCTCAACAAGTGCAGGGCTCTTTTTGTTCTTCCTTTCTTCCTCAAGGGAGAAGAAGATATCTGAAAAAGGCGAGGGCAAACCGGGGCATTGTATTTCAGGTCAAGCTCCGAAATGAAGTCAAACGCGCCTTTCCCTGAGCATATCTCGAGCATAGGCCAGCTGAATCTCTGTTTCTTTTCGGCTCGGTAAGCTGCAACTGAATTGGAATTGTGCATAGCTATATGTCTTCCGTTTCTAATTAAAACGCATTTTGCCCGCCTTCCCCCTCATTTCTCCTCCTCAACAAACGAGCGGGAGCAAGCCTTTTCCCTTTCTTCCTCATCCTAAGGTCTGTGCTTTACCTACAAAACAGGCAATAAGAACAAGAAAACATTTGGAATTTTGAGTGTTTGATAGGAAGCAACTAAGGGTTGATCAGTGTGCCTCTGCGCTAACCCTTCCCGTCAATCCCCGTAACCCTGCGACTATTGACGGCATCAATCAACAAACTCGTCGCAGATCTCGACAGCGAACGACTTGCATTCTTTGCCATCTTCTTCCCTGCTCTTCTGCAGCAACTCCCCTTCGTTTTCCAGCAATAATAATTGGCACACAGAAAGAACGGGAAGAGGCCAATATTGATGTTGGCGAAAAAAAAGGAGACATAGAACACAGAACACAGACATCGACTCAAGCCCACAGACTTGGAACAGACAAGACAGCCCAGGCACAGCAAAGCAGGATAAATAATAGTACCTGCAGCAGCTGCCCATGTCCGGGGTGAAGCACAAGGCATGAGGCACAGATGGCGAAGAGGCAATAAAGTCAGTTCATTTCAGGTACAGATGCAAATAAAATACGGAGGTACAAAGTAACGGAACTGTTCGCGAGGAAGGTAAACATTGTGCACAAGTGTTATACTCTTGTGCTCCTGTGCCCATGTGCCCATGTGTCCGTGTGCCCGTGTGTCCATGTGTTCATATGCACCCATGTATTTCATGTAACTGGCAACATGTACGATGATGTATACATAGATGGGGCCACCCATACTCCTGCGTACGACTGCTACATACCATGGCTACATAGCTACATGGCTACATTGCAACCTTTGCTTGCTGCAACCGCGGAATTTCCATGTTTTCACGGGTCTCAGTTTACGATTCGACCCAGTATTTGGCTAGCACAATGTGGGAAACATCAGTAACATGAGAAAATAGTCGGGCCAAAAACTAAAAGTCAGAAGCCATGCTGTGCCGAGTCGGATCAGATCAGGAACAAGAGACAAAAGAACTACCATCCGCTCTTTGACTCTGCAGAGAACTAAGCCAATGGGGAGATGCAATCTACAGGCTTTCTTCCATTTCGGCTCATGTGGCGAGCTTATGACCACATATATTGTTTACGCTGACAGACATACCAGAACCTGCAACAAGTGCTAAACCCAATGGGAATGTGGCCAGAGGCACAGGCCGTAGACGGCAGATGGATGGATGAAAACCACAGACGACAGGCCAGTTATACACAGACACCAGACTACAAAATCAGACTTCAAGACACAGGCAACCAAGGCAGTGTAATATCGCTCCGTTGCTTGTCTGTCTCAATTGGGCCGCGTAACCTGCTCGCTAGCTCCGGGGGGTTTCAGCCTCGCGAAGTTTGTTTGTTTGCCCAAAGACAAAGCGGAATGGAGGCAAGCTTGAGCGCATGGGTACAGATTACTAATATACCAAGAGTTATTAGTGGCTGAAAGTATACGAACCCACCACCAAAAGGCGAGGAACGAGTAAAAGTTGGCATGGCTGCTGCCTTGCTTTTTGCCCTTACTATTTTTCGATACCAGGCATGCTCTTTCCTTACTGCTGCTTACCCCCCTCCCCTCTTTCCCGTCCACCTGGAACCAGAACAGACACCACCTGATGAAGTGTACAATAGGAAATAAAAGTAGCTAATAACTTGCATAGCCCGGTCTCCTAAACAGAGTCCTAGCAGGCAATCTTCAGGGTGACAAGTAGAAAACAACGGGATGCGTTTGAAGAACTTTGTATTGTGCAACATGTCTATTTCCCCGGTATACATATTTCAAGGCGGACTTACGGGCGAGGATTGTGCTCTTTCGGTGTTTAAGCAGTAGGACGTACCTTGGCCAATGAGCTTAAGTTGAATAAGAAAAGAAGAATTTATGTGGATATATTTATAAAGACATGCGCAAAACGTTACGTCCCTTTCCTTTATTTTCCACCTTCGTTTATACAATACCGCCGTTGTCAGTGTTTTAAAATAAGAGCTCGAAGAAACATTGAGGGCCGAATAAAGGGTCAGAAACATGTAACAGCACACGCATCTTCATAGATACAAAACAGCCTAGATGCGGTTCAGATACAGGTCAAAAATTTGGATGTGTAATAGATGCAGAGGGCTTTGCCAAGTCGTACTGCTTGCACAGCTCTCAGCAAGCAGTACCAGTACCAAACTTGGGTCGGTTGATCGGCCCTGCGATCAATGACGTACAGCGGTAGCTTTGAAATGTAAATTGTGAACAAAAAAAAAAGTGGAGGCAAGATGAAGAAAGCTAGTAGAAGCCTCTGATTAATGGGCCCTGCTGGCCGTTCTCTTTTACTGCGCTCAGTTTGCTTTGCACGCACTTCGCTCTAGCCTGCGTACGAGATAATTTAGCTGATGATGTCGTTTCAAGTTTCAACTCGATCCATCCTGCTATAGCTGGGCATTAAAAGTTGGCCAAGGAAAGGTTTTTACGAACGATATTAGGAACTTATGGCTGGGAAGCATGGAGGCTTAGATGTTTGGATGACTAGACTCTGGGCTTAGACAGGGCTTGGATGTTCAAGTTAGCAGGTTAGGGTAGGCAGGCAAGACAAAGAAGGGTGGGAACGAGCAGAAGGAAGCAGGGGATTTTTTCTTTTCCT
This sequence comes from Ceratocystis huliohia, assembly GCA_038382965.1. Lineage (NCBI taxonomy): Eukaryota > Fungi > Ascomycota > Sordariomycetes > Microascales > Ceratocystidaceae > Ceratocystis > Ceratocystis huliohia. The sequence goes on along the minus strand of JAXCEX010000077.1, from coordinate 92,840 downwards.
TTCCTAGACTCCATCTTGTGCCTGTTCATGATAGCTCGTTTCCGTCCTCCATCTTCCTTTACATCAGGCTTCTTTATGCAGACAGAAAGGCTCAGGCTCGGGCTTTATTACAGCCCATAAGATGCCGGGTACTTTTTTTTTTTTCTTATTTCCTCTCCGTTGAGCTTTTATCAAGCTAAGAGGGCTATTTCGGGAAACCAGGAACTCACCCATTCCCCGCTTTTCATTCCTTCCTCTTTTTTCTAAACTCTAGGCAGGTGATATGCAGAACCTTCTGCTGTAGATGGCATGCTCTTCTTTCCTTCCACGTATGTAGAAATAAAAGCAGCACTTGCTTTGCCCGGCTCTCGTGGCCGCGGGGTTACTAACCAGCCTAATCAGGCGTCCTCATCTACATGTTTCTCTGCATAGTGCTCATAGCCTGGTGTAGGCTTCCTTGAAACTCATATCCCATAAGTGGGGGCGAAAAAAAAAAAAGACGAGGGAGAGAATAAGGAACAAACCCTAGCACCAAACTGCTTTAAGACCCTATACAAGTGGGAGGCGTCGTCATGAGGCGTCATCGCCTCTCAAAGGACTTTCAGCCTTCGCGGTTTCGAATCTGGTCCGTCGTCGTCGCTGTGGCTGTCATTCGTAACAAAAGTGTAAGAGTCTCTTTTTTTTTTCTGTTCGATGTTTTGAACTACATGGCAGACACACAGGATTGCGTTGCATGAATTGCACGCAAATGGGCCATTAGAATCTTTTCGCTACCCTAGCTTTTCCACAGTTCAACCTCTGAGAAAGCCTGCAAGAAAGGCATGTAGCTGTTAGCAGCCGAACATCGGTACATCAGTACATCGGCGTCTCAATATACGAAATCCCAGATAAAATCTAAGAAAAGGCATAGTTACGTATATCCCGAAGCACTCTAGTTTTCTCCCTCCCCATGAACCCTGCTCCTATCCTTCCCTTCCTACTCCTGCCCTCTCGTAGTGCCTGGCTGGGTCCACCTTCATTCTGAAGCAAGAAAAAAAAAAGGCTGCCCTTGATATTACTTTTCCCTTTTTTTCTCCCTTTAAATCCTAGTCAGTTACATCATTGTTCTTGTCACAGAAGAGAAGAAGAATAAAGGAAAAAAAAAACACCTCAAAACTTGCTCCATGAGGGAAGGGGAAGCACGGCAAATTAAACATGTCAAACTCCGCTGTTGCCGAACAATGTGCAGCATCTGGCGCTCGGCAGCAAGTTCGCGGCAGGAAAGGAAGGGCTGTTGTTCGATGCTACCTCTAGGCCAACTATGGCCAAGCCAACGACACATACAAGACTGGTTGTTTTGTTTTGGCTTCCCCGTACTGGCCTAGTCGGCTCTATGCAATGTTGCGTGTAATGCAACCGATACCCATATAACACGGAGCCCGCCGTCGGCTTTTGATGGTCAAGTTAAAAAGGATCTTTTGATCGCGATCTCTGAAGAATCTACACGACCAAGACCAAGGGGCCAGCTAATTAGGTCTTACCTTTTTCCCCAGTGTAAACCAGAATATGAAAAATAAGGATGTTATGGCATGTTTTTGTGTGTTAGTTTTCTTGGCTTGTTAGTTTTTTTATTCCTTTCCCCCTTTCTTCTTATGTCAAGTTTTTGTTTCATCCATCCTTCTACATCATTCCAGGCATACACACACAAATAAGGGGACTCAACTCGTAGACAAGGCATCACACGAGAAGGCTAAGGAAATAAGAAGTAACATGCCAATTTACTAAAATAAAGCAAGAAAGTTCTGAGAGAAGTCAGGCCAATCTAGGCCAGGCCAAGCAATTGTTTAGCTACAAGATGACAATATGAGCCCATTCGTCTTCCAAAATCAGGCCATTGGAATGAAGAATAGGAGGCAGGAAGGCCAAGGAGAAATAAGAGCTAGGAGACTACTTGTGTTAGTTGAGACTAGCTAACTTTTTTGCTTGCTGCAAATATCGGGATGGCATAGAATAAGAGAATAATACACAGCTAGTTGACCCCGAAAAAAAGGCTAGTTAGTCAGACGGCCTGCTTGTAAGTGCAGCCCAAGTACGCACAAACTTTACTGCTTAGTTTTTCTGTTCAGAGCTTAGTCCTCCTTTGGTGTCAGGAGAAGCTCGTACAGCAAGCCAATCAGTGGCAGTGAATTCAGGGAAACTAAGCAAGACGAGAGCCCTGGACTCTTCTCCTGCTGCCTGTGTACCGCCGCTCTGTTCCATACGCGTAGCAAGCAAAATCTGGCGGGAGAATTCTCTCTTCCTTCGTGAGAATTCCTTCTCGCGCTGGCTTGCGACTGCCCAAATAGTAGGCTCTCCTGCTATTCTCTCCACTCTTGGTGGCTTATTGAGTTTCACTTTTTGTTCGGACGGGGGGATGGAGGGGAGAGGAGGGAAGCTGGAAAGAGTGGAGAGCGGCATATAGAAAGAAAACGAAGAAGCATTCTCTATTCCATGCCATGTTTATGCAATGCGGCACAGAAAAAAAAAAGACTTTTCGCTGAGTGGTTTAGGATACGGAGATATTCAGAGGATCTAGTTACGATATTCGATATACGATTTACGATCTCTCTCCTCTTTCTATCCTTGTGTGTTTCCTCGGCTTGGTGCTCGATGTTTGATATTAGAGAAGATAGCGACGCTGTTGCATGCCGGCCAACTGTGCACTGCTGAGATACAGATGTGCTGTGAAAAGTGGAGACTTGCGGGGGAGGCCTCGTTTGCCGGTGGTTCATCTGTCGTTCTCTACTCGCTGTGCGCCCCGCATTTAGCTGTATATTTCTGATATGTCTGGTGTCTGTGTGATGCGCCGCATAATTATGGGCGAGTGTGGGTGTGATAATGTCACCCGACATGGCCCTTCTAGATCGCGGTCTTGGCTATATAAACACGCACATGAAGATTTTCTTTTATTTGCTTTTCATGCCATAGCAAGTTACGGCTTGTGGTTGGTTTCGAGATACGCAGCGCCCGCAGGCAAGCCAACTGATACGTGGGCTGCAAGTAAAGTTGCTGGATGTGGTAGCAGCGGCCCCACATATACTTTTCTTCAAAGGCTCGGCCTCATCGCGCAAAGCCTGCTGCGAGCCAGCCGGAGCGGCCAACTGACTTTTTCCAAACCCGCTAGCAGTTAATCTCCTGCCAACTCATTGGCTTACGAAAAGCCAGCTCTGGATGTCGAGAAGGACGTGATTAAAATTAAAATCGACAGTTAGGCTCTGCCTTATTTTTAGTTCTTCAGCTACCAAGGTGTGGAGACGTGTTATAGTGCTGAAGTCGAGATCTAGAGCAGGCCAATCTGGAAGTGCGGAACGAAATCAAGGTTAGGTTTCAGTGGGAACTACTAGATCCTGCCTTTTTCATGAGGTGTTGCGGACTCAAGGGGGTTTGGATTTGTTCGACAAGGTTGTCTGCTGGGGAGTCAGGGTTTGTGTGCACCCAAGTAGTATAGTTGATAGGCAAACACTTGGCAAGAGGGAAAAGGGAAGCTAGTTCTCGGTGGTTTGGGGTTTGTAAGCCGATAACACCGACTGCACATGGAGAGAAGCAGAATGAGGAAGAAAAGAAGGAGAGAGGCCAGGTTTGGAATCATGGAATCGGAAAAATTCATCCACCAACTAAGTGCGTTGAAAATCGGTGCAATAAATCTGCTTTAGTGCCGGGTTTGTTAGGGGGGGGGGTGTTGATCGCGTCTGTGCTTTCTGAACATCTTTTTTTGTTTCTTGATTGGCTTTGGTCTGAACGGGGGTGTTTCTTCCATTAGTCTATTAGTGCATGCCCAAGTGCTATAGCGCCCTTTCTCCCTCATTCAGAATAGTCGCAGGCTCACAGGTCCGCAAGGCTTGCGCAGACACACTGGCTGTGGAAAGCGCGAAATGTGCGAGCAAGACAAGGACATGGACAAGGACGAGACAGACAGACAAAAAAAGGTTGATGATAACAGACGAAATGCGCGAGCTAGCGAGCGGAATAACAGATAAATCGAGACGGAAGAGAAGGGGCCAGGGTCTGAAAAGAAGAGGTGGGCAATTGGAGAACAGAGAGAAAGAGGCGAAGCTGAGTAAGTAGCAGATGGCACCCTGAAAGTAAAACGACAAAAATGTGCGTTAGCCACAAGCGCAGCCACATCCACAGCCGCAAATACAACGACAGCAGCAGCAGCAGAAGCGGCAGTAGCAACAGCAACAACACCTACACAATGCACATCTTACACTGTCATCTCCTCGCCCACTTAGCCTTAGTGATCCCCAGGACCTCGCCTGCTTCTGCCTATCGCGCCCTGTCTCCTGACTTTGTCTTCATGTTTCTTGGCCTACTTTCTTGGCTACTTCCCGCTGTCCCGCTCGGCCCAAGGCGTCGTCCGCTTTTTGTTTCCCACGTTTTTTCTCCCCTCAGCGTTTTGTTTTGCCATGTTTGTTCAGTGCTCTGTGCGTGCGGCCTACGGGGCTTGTCTCGGGTAGGGCCCCCCTAAGGACGATGGCTTATAGTTCGTTTTACAGCGGACAGACGGCGCGGGAAGCGGGGTCCTGTGCTTCTCTTACTCAGTGCACGCCAGATATAGTAACAAAATTTTTGGAGTAGCTGGCGGTGTGGCTAGGCTTAAGCCTGCTTTAGTTGGGCCTGGCCTGTAATGTGAGTCCAAGCTTTGCTGAAAGTGGCTGTAATAATAGAGGCCCTGCTCGGCAAAACGCTGGCCAGTTAATCATCATCCTCTCTACTAGTGACGATAATTGCTCTCCTTCTGTTTCCGTTCTCTCTCTCTCTCTCTCTCTCTCTGCATTTTCGCCTTTATCGATATCCCTTCCCTGTTCTTCATTTCTATGGGATCCCCGTGAGTCCTAGCACAGCTGACAACAATAATTTCATCAGAGCTGAGGTTGCGCTCAAATCGTCCCTTTTAGCAGTGCTACCTTGGACAATTTCTACAAGCCATTTTAGCAGGCCAAGAAAAAAGCAAGCCTGTTCTCTTCCCGGCCTGACCTAGCCAAATGACCAAAATAGCTTAATAAGAGGCCATGGCCTGGTTCTGGGTGTTGACAGGCAGGGGGCGGCCCATGCTCGTGCACGTAGATGCAGGTGAGCCGAAAGGGGATGTCTGTTCAGCGTCCTACCTGCCCTTATCCTTGATGACCGAGTTGCCCAGGTCAGGCGCAGGCACAAGTGTGAAGCTTAGCCTTCTGCTCACATGGCTAAACAGCGTTATGGTTAGATAGAAATGGCCAGGGCTGGGCTAGACAACCAAGTGCAAGAAAGCTCGTCTTATTGTTTTCCGTTGTTTGTTTCTTTACACTATTCCTGGCCTACCTGGTCCATGCTGATTCTCGTGATAGAGGCATTGGCAGTATGAGGTTTTATCTAAAAAAAAAAACCAGCACATTCGATACAACATACATGGTGCACATACCCTGTCCTTCCTAGATGGAGATGTGCTGACATGATAAGCCAACGAACGGTTGGTTGCACACCTGCGCCCATCGACTACCACCGACCGAACGGCCTAGTCTATTTACTGTATTTACATGACCCTGGTCGTTCCTCTGATTGGCTTCTAAAAACATCTACTGCACAGCTCACTCAGCAAGTCACGAGAACATATCGACGAACCATCGAGTCTAGTCAAAGGACAGGCAGAACACAGACGCCCTGGCTTGGTCTAGCCTGGCCTGACAGGGCCAAGGGTCAAAGGGGTCAGGACCACCGCTTAACCTTCCAGTTCTTGGCTGACGAGGTCATCAGTCATGTCGGTGGACGAAAATCTTTTTTATCCTCGTCTCGCTTATGTGATATCATTGGTGCGGGGGCGGGCTATCAGGTACAGCGATAGACAGTCTTCCATGACTTTGTCAAAGGTACCAAGATGGCTTTCTAGACGATAGGAGCGGAAAGAATTACCAAGCCCGCAAGGATATGGAGCTGCAGGATAGGCCAGATGGAAAAAGGGAAGCATTGAAATATGCACGATGCATGATGACAATTACCCAGAGGCAAGAAACGAGAAGCAGTAGGAAGAGAGAAGACAGCAAAAAAAGAAGCGGTGAGGCAGGAAGAGAGGGGGAGTGAAAATTTGAAATAAATAAAACCCCCCCAAAACAAAAACGTGCTGACGATGCAAGGGTAAACCTGGAGAGAGGTGAAGATGCCCACCGCCTGACGCACACAACCAAGCTACGAGCCATTGCCCCGTCAGCAAGTGCACCGCAAAAAATCCGTTTTGTTTGACAAAATGCGGACTAAAGCGGGCCACCCAATAGCTTTGCCTGGGCTGACCTCACCTCAACCTCGGTCCTTGTTTTAGTCTATCTAGTCTACTGAGCTGACCACCAGCCTGCATACGTGACACCGAGGAAAGCTATAGTGTGGCCACCTCTATGCAACTTGGTATCGTCAAAAGCAAGCGGAAAAGGCAAAGAGAAAGGAGAGGAGGAAAGGACAAGGACAAGGACAAGGAAATGGGCTTTGCCATCAACCTGGATAAGAACCCCGTGCAACCTCTCGAAAGAAAAAGAAAAGAAAAAAGAGCGGAAATATCTTTAATTACTCCAGGATTGGTTTGATTCAACCCAGCGATGACCCTGCCTCAGTAGAAAGAAGCAAGTATCGCATTCCCAGAGCAGAGGCCAAAAAAAGAAAACCTAGGAAGACAGGCGCTTTCTGTTGGTGTCTCAGCTCTTTTAGCTGCATAATATGCATGCGACTTGCGCCCCTCTTTGATATTGCTGATATCAGCAGCAGCAGAAGTGGTGATTAGTGATTAAGGGTGCTGCGGTCCCCCGGTCTGGGCAACTAGGGCTTTTGCCATAGCACATGGTGATGATTATAGCATGTATCAGCTTAGGTGGCTGGCTCTAGTTGCTTCTTGCTTATCATGGGATATGGGATGGAGAGACTTGTTTGTACCCACTCCACTTTTTGTCGCTTGAGTGCAAGCAAGGCTCAAATAGACTACGCCGCCCTCTCCCCACCTAACCTACTCCACGAGCAGGGGAGGCCGGGGAACAAGAAGAAGGTGCACGCTCATCGCAGCACTATAGACAACAGTGGCGGTGGCAGCAGCAGGAGACATCGACCTGCCCGTTGTCTACAGCCGCGTCGGATCCAGCTGCTAGACCGAGAAGCTCTCCTGCTGCACGTACAGCTGCATTCATTTTGCTACATCCCCGTCCTTTCCCCTTTCGATATTGTCCGTGTCTCAGTCTCCTCCGCCGAGCCCTCCCTTCCGATCCTGCCAAGAGACGGAAAAGGCTGTTGGTTGATGGCTGTCTCTCTGTCCGTGTGTCTCGTCTCAGTGGCTGCTGTCTGTGCCTGGTGTGTCTGCATGCTAATGGGGGTCTGGCTTGTAGAGCATGTATGTCCACACTTACACAAGTACACAAGCACAAGCAGCAGCAACGCGCCAGCCAATAAATATCAGTGTCTTGGACTAGGTCCCAGTTCAACCGAACTCCCAACGCCTGCTTCCTGCTTTCCTTTTTCCTTTATTTGCCTCGCTCCTCATTGCAAGTCTCATTTCTCGTCACTATCCCTTGCGGCGCCTTTGTGGCTTTGCGCCTTGTTTTACTTGTTCTTCTTGTTTTTTAGCCTATCAGCTGTAGCTTCCTTTCATTCTCGCCTTTGCTTTCGCCTTCGCCCAGCTTTTCTCAATGCTGCGTGCGCTCTTTTTTCTCTCCCTGCGCACTGACTTTCCGCTCTGTTGCGATGATTCCTCTTCTTGCTTGCGTGCTTGTTGGTGGTGGCTGGCAACTAGCTGGCTTGGGGGCAGAGTGACAGTGGGAAATAAGCTAGGCCGAGAGGGCCATGCTTGTAGACAAGATGGAGGCCACTAGAAGAAGGAAAGCCCTTGACAACCTCCATGTTGTCCTGCACGAAATATGGAAGGCGAGGAGGCAAAGTGGCGTCCGCCTAACGATAAAAGTATCAAGCTCATCGAGGACAAACAGCGGGGACGGGGATCCAGTTAGCGATCGTGTACATAGCCCAAGTTACCCAAGTACTCACATCCATGCACTTGCCAAAATACCTAGTCCTGGTCAACTGATGAGCTTTAATCCTGGCTTTTTTAATTTTATTATTTCTTTTTCCTTAACCCTAAGTAGCTACCACTACCGCCCTTGCTGAAAGCACATCAGCGTCATACGATCGTCAATTTGGAATTCTCTACTCTCCGCTTGCCATGGCCCAGCAAGAACTGGGGAAGAGGCAACTACGTCGTCAGGCCCCATCCCCCTCTTCCCCCTCTTTCCGTTTGTGTAGGCTTCCCAACAAATCTCGCTCTGCCCCATCGTATCCTGTCCTTCCTCCTCTTGAATCAGGCCAGATCAGCCTGTCCATCTTTCGCTTCCAGGGACCGTCTGCGTCCTATTTTTGCTTCGTCTTTGCTTTCCGATCTTAAATTCAACCCAAAATAATCACATGGTATATATACGACTGAGACATTGAGAGAAATGAATAGGGCCTTGGCCTGCCCTTCTGAGCCTTGTTTGCAGCCCTCGCTTTGGCTGGTCTGATCTGACTCTGACTCTTTTCTCTAGCCAGGCCAGGGGCCACGGCTCTGTTGGCTAGCTGGCTGGCTGGCTGGTTGGCCTGCTATCATCCCTCGTAGCTTGTCTCTCTTCTATTCTCCAGCGCTGTCAACTTCTTGTTTGACTCCAATTCTGACATAGCGAGATGAGAAGCCCACCACAGCCTGAGGCCCTTTGACAAATTCAGCATGGGCTGAGACTAAGACAAACAAGCATCTCTGAAGAGCCACCCTGCCAGAGCGGAAGAATCCCACTGGAAAGAGACTCTTGGCAAACACTGTGGGTTGTTCTTGGGCTTTGCGTGGTTTTCCCGTGGTTTAATACTCGTCCTGGCGCGAAATAGAAGCCGCCTCTGAGTGCCTTGGCCATAGCCGGCTCTGCTCTTGGATTGGCACTGTTTTGCTTGTCTGACTTCCTTGCCCTCTGTAAGCCTCGGTATTGTTTCTTCGCATCAAACGCTATCACCGATACGGATAAACACAAGGCCAAGAGCCAAGAGCCAAGATAAGGCCTACACACCCGCTTGACTACATTCGAGCTTGACGAGCTTGACGGGCTCGATAACCTTGGTACTTGGCGAAAATCAAGGCCCCGAAGAGGGAAACTTAGTCGGTGGCTTCTTGGACAGCGCCGTTTTTCTGATTGTCGAGAGAACTAAGATTCCCATTTACACATCCACCCCTCCTCCGAGGGCCGTGCTTAGCATTCCCACCTCATCAGCACGGGCTAGACTGCGTGCCTGAGCAGAAAAAAAGTCTGTCAGTCGCCAAACCGCGGTGAGGCTAAACTTCAATGAGAGGCAAAATCTGACAGCGTAATGATGCGGCCGTAAAGAGTTTGAAAGAAAGACATGGCCAGACAAGAGTGATGCCAAGTGTTACCTGTACTATCTTTCTAGCTATTATTTCCCATTGCAATTGGCCTTGCCTTCCATCAGGTCGAAGCTATCAAGCCGCCAGTCAACTCTTCTCGTTACTCATCACCTCCACTCCTATCGAACGCCTCGCCCTTATTAGCAAGAAATCTGGACGAGCTTAAAACGAGAATAAACAAACTGAAGGATGGCCCTGCTGACAGGCAGCTTCGCTAGTTATTGTGGCCAATAGATAGTTGAGCTTGCGTAGGATTGTTGAAAGGCTGAAATAGCCGATTTCTTACGTCCGTTACGGAGTGACTCGGGGATTTCTTGGCTTTGGCCGTGTCCCTCCCATAGATCTCCCCGCCCGACTGTTTCCCTTGAGGCGGGGTGGCGTGGAGCGTGGAAGAATAGCTTCGGAATGGAGCAAGTCCAAGGTCATCCTGGGCTCTATTCGGGGGTTATTTTTCCCTTTGCCTATACCGCGTATATTCATCTTGGATTTTACGCCTACCAGTCTGCTCCGAGGTAAAGGTGGGAGATGCGGCGAACCGGCGACGAACTTTGGGCTTTTTTCCTTTTTTGAGTAAATTGCACGGTAGTGGCCGAGGAGAGCTAGCGGGTGGGAAGGGTGGGAATGCAAATGTAAGCAATAGTATAGGAAGGCTAGGAATGTTGGTTGTCCTTCTTTTTCTGTTCTTTCGCTTGTCTTCTATGCTATCCCTCTCGGGTTTCACAACGAACCTAGACCTCGTTGATACGTACGATACAACAAGAGACAAGACCAGTAGTTCTGGTATCCACCAGTCTTCCCTCCCTTCTTGTCTGGCCCGACCATTTGCCTGGATTTGCCTAGTCTATCTGGCTACTAGTTGTTGCGTTTGTGTCTAAACATTCTGCCATTTTCTCTTCTGCCTGATTGGCATCCCTCCATTCCTCGCCAACACCGAAAGGGTTCTTGGGATATTCTAGAAGGCCTTGTATTTCCTTGCCCTTGACATCTCTTGCGTTGGTTTTTCGCCGCTTGCTCTCTATCCCTATGTCTTTAGTTGCGTCCCGTTCGTTAGTGTGAGCGGCTGTCTAGGTTATGGGAGAGGGGCGGCAGCCTGTGGAAAAGATGCAGAGAATAGGAGAGGGAAAAAGGCAGAGAGACAGACATCTCCCTGCAATCCGCGCTCGTATCCTGGAGCCGGGCGACTTGGTGTCTATGCAGACAGACACAAACCTTAAGGGCACATACGTACATTCTAGGTTCTTTGCTACGACAAGACAAGACATGGCATGATACAATAGACAATACAATACGATACGATACGGGATGAGGGAGGAGGCATGGGTTAACATGAAAAGAACAAACGGATTAAAAAGAGACGAATAGAAGAGAAAAGGGAATGAAGTAAAAGGAATGAAATGCAACAGAAAGCAAAGACACGAAAGGACACAAGAATGCACAGAATAATATGTTTGTTGATGCTGTCTGTCTGTCTGTCTGTCTGTCCTTCTAAAGGAAATAGTCAGGTGTTCTTCTGGAGACCATGGGCTCGCCGGCACGGGGACACGGGTCGAATTGGAGGCTAGAGGAAGAGGAAAGGTAGCTTAGGTTAGCATGGCAGAAACACGACATCAGGGCGGCCACGAAAGGACACAACACGGGAAGAGAAAAAGAGAAGAGAGGGACAAAAAGAAGATACGTACAATGTGTACTTAAGATGCTCGTCAATCTCCATTATAGCGGCCTGGTTGCCGCAGCGGTAGCAGTAATTGGGAGCAGAGAAAATGGTCACAACATTGTGATCTTGCGACCAGTTGTAGCCCTCCATGACTAACTGGTGGGCGCGGGCAATCAGAGTCAGGTTGTTGTTGTGGTTAAAGGCCTCGGAAATGTCTTGTCCAAAGGTATAGCCAGCACCGCGGGGCGAGATTCCCCAACCACAACGATCATCGGGATCGGACCAGAGCAAGTCGCACATGGGGCCTTCATGGGGGACTTCTTGGATGCGGTCGAGGCCGCGAATGTTGTCAAGGGTGTCGATGGAGGGCGATAGACCACCGTGGAGACAGAAGATTTGGTTGTCGATAAGAGCGGTCAGGGGGAGATAGTCGAAGAGATCGGTGAAGAACTTCCAGACGTTGGCGTTTCCGTACTTGCGTAAGCACTCATCGTAAAATCCGTAGACCTGCGTGATCTGGCGCGACTCGTGGTTGCCACGCAGAATGGTGATACGTTGAGGGTATCTGATCTTGAGGGCGACGAGCAGGGTGACGGTTTCAACAGAGCAGTAGCCACGGTCAACATAGTCGCCTGGGCGGTAGTGGGTCAGCAAAGGCAAGCGGGCAAAAAGAGAAGGGAAAAGACAAGAAAAAGCAAAGACTGACCCATGAACAAGTAGTTGGTGTCGGGGTTGGGGCCTCCAATCTTGAACAGCTCCATCAGATCGTGGAACTGGCCATGAATATCACCACAAACAGTGACGGGACATTTCTGTAGCAGGGGAGTCGAAAGGCGAGAGCCATTGATGATTAGCAAAATGGATAGTAGGCGGAGCAGAGGAGAGAACATACCACTGGCTGGACGTTCGATTCGTTTTGAAGGACTTCTTGGGCCTGTGGAAAGCAAGTAGGTTAGTTTCAGTTGGATGGAGGCTTTGGTGGCATGGACAGCCAAAAGGAAGTTTTCTCAGTGATCCCGCGGCTGCTGGTCCGTGGTGGCAGCCGCGTCCCGGGCCTGAAGAAACTTGGACCGGCCGGACCAACTGAGATAGGTGTTGAGGGATCGGGAGGGGCAGCCGCGGCCCTAGCAGGATTGTTCCCTGAGAAGTGAAGTGCCGCACCTTTTCGCACAATCTCTGCACGTCTAGCTCGCTCAGCTGCTTGCATGCCATCAAGCTCTCGATCCAGCCGTCGACTGTTGGCAATGTGGCGGGTTCCAGGGTCTGAAGCGGGACATTTGAGGGCAGTCTAGCGACATCCTCCATGTTGGTGTCCATTGCGGGCAGGCGGACGGGTGTGCGTGTCGGACGGGTGTTTATATGGTGGGAGGTATTGAAGAAGAGGGCGAGGATGACGATAGCGATGGCGAGAGGAGGTTAGCGATGGATTGGATGGCGGGTTGGGGTCTGAGAAGAAGCTGGGGAGGAGAAAAGGTCGTGAAAAAGGGAGAAGAGCGAGATTATTTCAGTATTTAAAGGAGGATTGTTCGTTCTTGGGATCGTTCGTCTCTCTTTCTGTCGTTGGGAATCAAAAGAAAACAAAGAATTAAAAAAAGCCAAAGAGGAAAAGAAAAAAAAATCCAGAAAAATGAGAAAAAACAAACACGCAAGAGTTTCTTTGCTTCCGTTGATTGAATTGAGTTCTTTTTTATGTATTGTGTATATTGGTGATGCCTTTGTTTTGAAAAGGAAATAAAAAAAAGACACGAAGAGCGACAAGTCTGAAGATGGGAATGAAAATGTGGGTTTTACTGGAGAGGACAGGCTGCTCATTGGCTGAATTAGGGGAGAGAGGGGAGATGGGACGGGGAATGCGAGGTTGAGCCTGAGGCCAGGTTTGTAGTGGGGCAGCGGAGTGCTGTACTTTCAGGCATTCGTCACTATAGGTACAGGGAGTAGCCAGTAACTCATAAGGCCCGGACGCTATAGCGTGGACAGTAGTCGCCGTGATACAGGGGATTATCAGTAAAAATATAGAGGGCTATGGTCCCAGCTAAACTTAAGCTCAAGCTGCTTCCTCAGAAAAAAAAGAAGCTTGGCTAGCCCAACCAGAAAGGCCAAAAAGAGCCGGGTCCACTTTAAGGTCTGTGGGGCCAGAGCTTAAAGAGAGCTTCAAAGCTCTATTGGGGCTGCCCTCTTGAAAGCTGCCCCCCCCCCCCCGAGTCCTCATCACTAACGCTCTTCCTCCCCCACCAGATTCTTGCCCACCAAAGTCTGGAAGTCTAACCCCACCTCGCTCAGGAACTTGGCATGCTCCTTGGCTCGACTAATGCACTGGTTCCACTCGTCGCCGCCACGTTGCGTGCTGCTCAGCTGTCGTGCCAGGATCTCGTTGAAGGCCTCGACCATCTCCTTGGCCCACTTGACACACACGCTCATCATGACCGGCGGGAAGCAAGCCTGGAAACAGGAAACCGTGTGGCGGATTATCTTAAAGTAGACAAACGAAATCTCCCAGATGTACATGTGCAAGTCGCCTTGGAAAATACAGAGACTATGAGGGCGAGAGAAAAAAGAGAAACAGTCTCAGGTTAGCAGCTAGGTTTCCAGTAGAATCCATGCGAAAGCAAATGTCAAAGTCACCGGGGCAGTCTCCGGTGTAGACCCACATGTACGTACCGTGATCGCGTGTTTATCATCTCCCGTCGGGTTGCTAGGTATGTCTCGCGTGCCCGGTCCTCAAAGCCCAGTCGTGCCAGCCAATTTGCATTCTCGCGTGTCTTGCTTAGTAAACCATGCGTCACGGCCAGCCTATGCAAAATCAGCTCAGCTAGCTTGCCACAGCGCTCCTCGACCTTGAACGTGATGAAGTCCTGTGCCACCACGTTTGTCTTGAGCCCCCGTGCCAGGCCCCTTAGCTTCTCCACACGTGCCACTGCCGGCTCTAGATTCTGCAGCGAGATGTCAATGTCCAGCTCGTCCATCTGGCTCTCGACCCATCGCAGGTTGTGCTGTTTGCCGCCCACCTCAATCAGCATATCCTTGACATCTGATAGTGTTTCTAGCAACTCGGTGTTCTGTAGTAAGCCCGGGTCGCGTGATGCAAAGTAGTTGATAGTGTCCTTGGCCTTGTTATTGGCCTCCATCTCCGACTGTAGCGACCGCCGCAGTTCTTCGACAGCTTTGCGGATGTTGAGCATCAGCAGGTTTTTGTCTGGGCTTTCTGGTCGCTCTGTGCGGTAGATGAATGTGTCCTGGCCCACGCCACGTACCATGACTGCATCAGCCAGCTTGCTGCGCCCCACCGTGGTGTCGCCTGTGCCCGCCATGTCCACCACTTCAATGTCCAGCAGCGGCCAGCATCGATCGGCCACGAGTTTAGTAGCAGGCCCGCGGGCATCGGGGCCGTCATTCTTGCGCTTCTTGCGCGAAGCTATTAGGAGATGGTCGTTGAGCAGGAAAATCTGCATGGCTCGTCGCGATTTATACGTAGCATTGTCCAACTCGATCCAGGGCCCGCCATTCTGTAGCACATGTCGGCCAAGTGAGTTGGGGAAGAACTTCTGTGAGCCTTCTACACTCTTGTATAGTGCCTGCATCTGGGAGTTCCACAGTGCGCTGCGATCTGTGATTGACGATCGCTTGTCCTTTTTGCTCATCCCCATCCCCATGCCAGCACCGCTCCCGGGTCCTATGCCCGATGCAAGGCCGTCGCCCCCAAAGCCTTCTTGTGATTTAGATGATGATGTGCGGAGAGCTGTCGTGTTAACCTTGAGCTCAGCCATGAGATTCCGCAGTGTGCGCATCTCCGTCTTGAGCTTTTCGGTCTCCTTGCTAATCTTGATGATTTGCGTGCGGTTCTGCATAACGTTTTGTTGCAATGCGTAGGCTGCACGTGACTTGACTTTGCGTAGAGAGTCTTCAAAGCTGCGGATTTCTTCGTCGGTGGCTTCGGCCAAAACACTGGAAACATCTGTTCAGTCCTACATGTTAGCATGCCAGCCCAACCCAAGGCAGTACAGTACAAGGTAAAACAGCAATCCATACATTGATCCGCGGAAAGGTTTGGGTCTCGCAAAGCTTTCAAGTCGACTTGAGGCCCTGACCCCGGCGCCCCTCCCCCTCCCCCTCCTCCGCCATCTCGGGATTGCGGGGGTCTTCTTGGATCTCGGCCTGCGCCGCCAGCGCCTGACGGGTCATCGCCGCCTTGGCTCCGAGACCGTGATCGATTCTCGTACTGTTGCTGGCCAGGGTGTGGTAGAGACGGTACCGATGGTATTGAAGGCATGGGCGGCATCATAGGAGGGGCTCCAGCCTCCCACTCCGGCGCATTTGCATTATTGAATCGGGTCGAGTAACGGCGTTTTACTAGATCTGAAGTCTACGACAGCCAGAAACAAACACAGACAGCAGCACGTGTTAGAAACATACAAGCCCGCATTTTATACAAGGACAAGACAGAATTCGTACCTTGTCGCCAGCGGGCGGGGCCACACGGCGACGAGCCTCGGGAATCGCCGCACCAGCCGCAGCAGGAGGAGGCCCCGCTGCTGCTGGGCCTCCTCCTCCGATTGCTGGGCCAGCCGGCGCTGCTGACATAGCAGGAACAGAGCGTGGGGCATTGCTCGGCAGGCTCGCTCCCGAACCAGCTAAGATAGTAGCATTGTTGGCGGCAATCGGCACAGACTGTACGATGGGGCCGGATATTTGCTTCGCCGATATTGGTGTGCGACCACCTTTGCGTTTACTGCTTCGGAGAGATAGCGACATGGCAAGCGAGGGGCAGAAGCCAGGTGGCGATAGAGTATCGTTAGCAGGAGAGCTAGGAAGGACTAGGGAAAAAGAACAAAAAAAAGAAAAAGGAAGAGAAATTCTGCCGAAAGGCGAGGCGCTGTGCTGTTAATCCAAAGCTCGTCGTCACTGCTGTCTCCAACTCGATGATTAGTTGAAAGCTTGGCCTTGAAACCTCAAGCATGATGACCCTTGAGAGATGCTACTAGGGTTAGGGGCTTGCGGTCTGGCTTGACTGTCCACATGCAAGCCTCCCAGTTGACAGCTGGCAGTCCCGTATGTGACAGTTGTCATAGTCCGTATTACTTGAGCCCCTCCCCTGTTCGGGCTGCAACAACAACCACTGACACGGGAGTTGGGAGATTGTCTGGGGCGAACTCTAGAGACTCATGCGTATGTCTGCTTAAATTGCGCCAGGTCTTATTCCTCATTCCCAATCTTGAAATCTCAGCCCTCGAATGTCGATTTGAAGTGTTCGTCTCGACTCAGAAACCTAGTCTAGGAAAATCTCAACTTAGGGTTGCTAGGGTTTCATGTGAAGCATCTTTTTTTTTTCTATCTGCAGACCCTTCTCTCAGCCTTGATTCTTTCTCTTGAATCCTCTTCACTAACAACGTGAAAGCCGCCTGCCCAAATATACGAATCTCTTATACACATACAATGGTCCAGTCCTCAACTGTGGTGAAGGCCTCTGTGGCCACGGCCGCTGCTGGCCTTGTTGGTATGTTCCTATGATCTCTTTTCCCTATCAGATAATTGGCCTCGGGGCTACTGCAGCTCTGCTCAATCAGCTTGCCTACTAGCAGTTTCCTACAAATAAAGATCATCCGCTAACCTATTGATGTGCCGGCTACTGGGCCGGCTGCCCCTGCTATTCACAGCCTATGCCATATACTTCGATTACATGCGCCGTGGAAGCTCAGAGTTTCGCCGGTCACTTCGCCGGAACGAGCGCCGGAAGGCCCGCGCCGAGAGAGAGGAGGCTGATGCTGCCGTGGTCCAGAGGCGCCAGCGCGTCAAGATTGCACTAATGCAGGCCCTTGCCCAGGGCTTCCCAACAGATGTAGCCCAGAAGGAGGCGTATTTCATGGAGCATGTGGGTGCCGGCGAGCAGCTAAGTGCTGACCGTGAGTGTTTCTTCTTGCCTCCTTATGAGCGGATAGGCTCCAGATGCTAACTCTTCCTGCTCTTGTTTTCTTCGCCCTTATTTAGCCTCGCAAGCCCTAGACGCTGCTCTGGCATTCTACAAGGCCCTTAAGGTCTACCCTACGCCCCGGGACCTGATCCGCATTTACGACCAGACTGTCCCCAAGGTACGACGACCCTTAGACCCTCTTTCCAACGCTACTTGAAGTTAATGTGCTAACCCCTTTCGCAGCATGTCCTGGACACCCTCGCCGAAATCATCGCTTTGGACGATAGTTTCTCTAGCTCCTCACTGTTTGGCACCGGACCTGACGCCTCAGCCGCCGCCCGCTCAGCCACTAGCGGTGCCGTCGAAGACGTCTCAGACAACATCGACTCCGACCCAGAGGAGGTTGAGCCTGAGGTTGATGACAATTCTGCAGCCGAGTCTGTGGCCGCTGCGGAGTCCGATTCCGAGAAGCCCCTGATTGTCGACCCTGCCGAGGCAACTGAGAGCGGCCTAGAGGAGGTGCCTGCTGCTTCTGAGCCTTTAGCCGCTGTAGAAAAGACCGAAATGCAGGATGAGCCGGCTGTTGTGCCTGCAGTGCCCGATGCTCCGACGTCGGATGACGGCCGCTCTGATGCCGAGGATGCCGGTAGCGAGGCCGAGCTTATCTCTGTGCCTGAATCCGAGTCCGCTGCTACTAGTAAGGAGTAAGCAGCATGGCAAGAGAGGAGAGAAGGATGATAGGCGGGAAGGAAAACAAAAAGGGAAAAAAAAAAAGACAGCTTGTGGGCTGGGTCGTGTACGATATCTTGATGCTCAATATCAACCCAGGCACTTTTTGAGTCCCCTGGCTCTTGGTCCCTTTTCGTTGGTTGATGGAGTGTCTGACTGGCCTGTACCAACAAAAACTATGTACTAGTATATTTTATTGTATTTTGTATTTTATCTTGCATCATCTTGGATTTTATAATGCCTTTTATCTTTTGCTCGGCCTCATCTCGTCCTGCATCATATTTTCTCTTGATCTCGCTTTCATCCACTTGGCTCCTTCTTTGCCTCAATCGGCCGGCCCTTCCGATCTACTCTCTGATCACGCGGATCAAATCCACCGTTCCCCCAAGTCGCCCATTCTGGGGTCTCGGCTCCCATATACTCCTCAGGTGTCCAGTCACCGTCAGCACCACGCTCCTCAACCAAGCGGAAGAACTTGTCGTAGTCGATCTGCGTGTGCCACTTGCCGTCGACGCGGAAACGGCCGCTGCCAAGCAAAATACAGCAACTGTGTGCGTGCTCAGCGGCAATGCCGTAGTCAAGTCCCCGGTCGCGCAGCTTAGCATCCAGAGCACGCACAAAGTCACACACTTCCCAGTAGAACGGCACATTCTGCATTCTTAGGCCAGCATTAGCTGACGTTGCAGTGCCACAGTATGTAACGCCCTTGATCTCAATGAAACACGGCAAAGCCCGAGAAACAAGCTCAGCATAGCCGTCGACCTCGTCATCTATATTGAAGCCCTTGACCAGGGTCAGGCGGAAAACGGTGCGGTGCTTGTTGCGTTTAGCGCGTAGAATGTCTAGACAGCGCTGGAAGCGCTCCCAAAAGTCACGGTGTAACGGGCGGTCGATCCGACGTAGCGACTCGCGGTCCGAGGCATCAATAGACACATAAAGTTGTGTGACAGCCTTGAGAGCTTCCAGTTGATCGGGGTGCTGAGCATTGCATACCAGGAATGAGGAGATGTGCTCGCGGTGCAGCATGGCTAGGAACTCGTTGATATGCGGGTAGAATATCGGCTCGCCGACCAGCGAAAGTGCACAGTGACGGATGCGCAAAGCCTCAGCATAGCGCTCAGCCCGCACACCGGCCATACCCTTAAGCACCTTGATCTTCTGGTAGTGGTTCTTCTTGACACCCTCGAAAATCAGCTCGGGCGGATCAACCACCCATCTCCACGTAGTTCCCACAGGATTAGTGCCATGACGCCAGCAGAAAACGCACTTGTTAGAGCATGACAAAGATGGTGTACTCTCCATACACTGGTGTGAGTTAATTCCGTAAAACGAAAACTTATAGCAGGAGCCACGACCCCGCAGAGCAGACTTGGTCCAGCGACAAATTTTGACACCCGAGTGTGACCCGACAATGGCATAGCCCTGCTTGGTCAGCGACTTATATGTGGGAGAGTTGACTGGCACCATTTCCTTGGCGACGGCCTGCGCTGCCGTGGCGGCCGCTGTCTTTTTTCTCTTGTTGCTAGTTCCGTAGTTGGTAAAGTCTGTGGTCTCGGCAAGATCTGTCGAGCCCTTGATCAACTTGCCCAAGTCCTCGACATCACCCAAATCACCAGCTGAAGCCTTCTTTGCTGCAGGGTCTACATACACTTCGCCATCCTCTTCCTCATCGGCAGACACGTCATCGACGTCGCTCTCATCAGCATCGCCGCTGCCAGGGAGTCCCTCGCCAAGGCCACCGGTGTTGGCAATCACCACAAACACCTCCTGCAGACCCTGTAGCCACTCGGCCAGACGCTCCTCATAGTCTGTTTTAGTATCGCCCATGCCAACGGGATACGCACGCTTGCCGCCCGTCAGCTTGGCCATCCAGCGATCTAGTTCTTTGGCCTGGAAGCAGAAACCCTCGTTCTCATCAGGCCAGCCTTCACGGTCGCCAAAGCCAAACACCGAGTATCCGGCAAGGCCGCCCAGAGCGGCCGTGTCAATGCGGAAGTCATAATGTGTCTCCTGCAAATGCTGTAGAAATGCGTCGTTGATAGTATCGATGTTGTAGCTAGGCAGGAGGAATAGATAGACAAGCTCGACGCCCTCCTTGGCCGCTGGTGGCGCTACAAAGTAGTCGTCGAAGTCAATCTGGGCCAAATCCAGCATTTCAGCATTCAGCAAACTAACATGGGCACTCGCCTCCTCGCCTAGATCTAGCGCAGCTAGGACATCGTTGAGTTGCGGCAAGAATGTGCCCGCAATGCGTTCCGTGTTGGTGGTTACTGACGAGTAAAACACTAGTGGCTGCAGTTTGCGGCCACGTGCGAGGCGAGTCTTTCCTGAAGGTGACGTAGTCTTGCGTAGGCCACCGACGATGCGTTTAGGGCCGGCTTTCTTGTCGCGCGCAGGCTTGGCTTCAGGGAGATTTTCAGAGGGTATTTCAGCTTGGGTTGCGCGGGGTTTGGACTTGACATCGGTCGCTTTATTTTTATTCTTCTTGTCTTCTAGAACCTTTGGAATAGCCACAAGAACTTCACGCTCTTCAGAAGAAAAATACAGGCGAATAGCCATAAGGATAACCGCAAAAACGGTGAGAGCAACGTTGCGGTACTGATGCCATAGATCCAACAGATCTAGCAGAGCAGAGAGAAGGTTGTTAGCATTTCACAGCAGCCGGCCACAGAACTGGGAGCAGGACAGAAGTATTACACACCATTAGCAGTCGCCTGGTCGGCGTTAGCCATGAGATTCTCACGGGCTAACTCGACTGGCGAGGCATCCATATTGGCTCGCGTTATTGATGATGCGTGAGTCACGTGAGGAAGCTATCAACAGGGTAAAATTGTGTGTACAGGACTGCTTATGTTGATGCTTGTCATGCTTCTTGTTGTTTAGGAAGAGGAAAACGAAATGGAGGGGGGGATCAAATATTTGCCCCACTATAAAAAAAATATCCAGGGGCAAGTATACGTGGTGCAGCTGATTGGCTAGAGCCTTGCAAGGCTGAGTGTGACATCATCACAATAGTGGAGCTAGACAAGTACTTCTCAAGGAGCAAATAAAAATAATAAATAAAGACGGAAACAATAGTACAAACTAACCAGGAGAAATGCGCTGTGTAAATGGCGGAGAAATAAAACAATAAACGCAGGATTAAACATGGTAGAAAAGAAAAAACCACAGGACGATATCCAAAATAAACACAACACCTCGAGATCAATCACGACTCATTAGATATGCAAGAAGGAGAGGCTTTTGAGCCATCAACCACCATTACCCTTACCGTCAACAACAGCTAGCTCGCAGCTGACAGTCTGAATGAACTACCTTGCCGCTTACAGTTGGCCAGAAAGCAGAGCCTCGACAGCTATTGATAGAGAAACCCAAGTTAGCAACACTGAATACAAAATGAAGATTGCGGGTGGGTGGAAAAAGTGACTTACCGCTGTTGATGTACAGCTTCTTAGCGTCCAGTGGGACGCCAAACCGCCGCTCCAAATCCTGCTTAATGCCCTTCTTCGTGACTGTCATCAAATCAGCCGTACGGAGAATCTCACGAATCTCCGCCAGGATGGCATCGTCACTAGGCAGGCCCACCATGTCCTCGGGGGAGAAGAACTGCGATCCCCCGTATTGGCTGTTGCGGTTGTCAATGTGCGAAGGGGCCAGTGACATGCGTGAGCCGTATTGGGGAAGACCATACGTCGAGCCGCCCAGGTGGCCACCACCATAATCTGACATGGGACCCTGGGCTTTGGTGGCATAGCTGTAACCCGAAACCTCGGACCGCGCGTCGTCCTTGGCAGTAGCCGTCTGCGTTTCCCAAAGCTCAAGTTGGTACTCCTCCCACTTCTTCTTAGGGATCGATGACGGGTCAAACTTGCCCTCGTCGGAAATAACAATCTTCTTGCCCTTCTCACCAGCAACGACACGAGTGTTACCCCAGTTGAAGTCGTCCATGTGCCAGAATGAGTAGAGGGGCAGACCAAAGGTGAAGACGGGCATGGCGAAGATGTACATAATCATCCAACCAATCATTTCCCACTTACGGCGAACGATGAAAATGAACGCCTGTAGACCGTAAATTACAGCCAGCATGATGAAGGCAGTAAGGGGCAGTGAGCCGGAATCGGTAGCGATAAGCACAATGAGATACACAATGTAGGCAAGAGTGACAGGCTGGATGATGGTCGACAACAGATCAACAAAGACAACAAAACGCATGGAGAAACAGCAGAAACCGCAGAGCTGGTTCATGGGCATCAGCTCCATCAAGTTGTGCACTGTAGAGTTGATCCAACGACGACGCTGCGAAAGGAACACAGCCCAGGAGTCAGGAGCGATAGTCCATGCCTTTGCGGCAGAAATGTACTTGGTCTTGAAGCGGGAGTGGTACTTGATAAGCAGGGTGGTTAGGTAACGATCCTCTCCAAGGTGCAGCAGATTCTTCATGTGCAGAGTATCAACACGGATGGTCGAGTAGTCCTCAATGATCTCCTTGCTAACAAACAGAGGCTTTCCGGTATCAGCTGCACGGATGCGGTACATCGAGAAACAGCCAGGCAAGCAAGTAACGGATCCGAACAGGGACTCAAAGGCCTTTGCCAGGTTGTGAGAAATGAAGTACTCGTAGACCTGGATCATGGTAACAATCGACGACTTGGCATTAGTCAGAGCAGTTTCACCGCAGAGAGCAATCAGACGAGTGTCGTCTTGGAATTCTGCGACCATGCGACCGCACGAATCAGGTGCAACATCGGTATCGGCATCAATCTGGAACAAGAATTCATAGAAGGCGGGGTTGACACCAATAATGTTGCGGATCTGGTGGTACATTTCAAGTTCCAGAGGACTCATTGGCAGATTGTAATGGACACGGTTGAGGAAGCGCATGATGACCATCTGAGAGTCACGCTTACCACGGTTACCAGGACGAGAGACCTCAGAGGGCTTTCCAACCTTGACCAAGACCAAGAAGGGCACAATGTGACCCTGGACTTCGTATAGACCGGAGTAAACCTTGCCCATGTTGTGCTGCTTCATACCCTCTCCAAGGGATTCGAAGCTAAGGGCCTCAGGGTCAATGTTCTCTGGCACTCCAAGAATGTCAAGTACAATGCGAGGAGTAGGCTTGTCGTTACCTTGACCGATAATCATACCGTCACAAACAACCACAAGCAGTTTGCGCTTGTCGTCGTACTTGGTACGAGCCAGCGAGTCAATGGCGCGACGCAACGACTCCTCATCTTCAGTATAAGCAGGAATCTGGCACATGACGAACTTGTCTAGATTCTCGGGCATATTCTTGCCGCCAAACTGAAGAGCTGCAAAGAACTTGAAACCAATGATGACGCAAAGAGCGATTGAAACAGCCAAGACCATGTAGTCAGAGAGCTTGCAACGGAACGAGTTACGAGAATCAACAGCACCAACATAGAACAAGTTCTTCATACACGTCCACTGGTTGGCCTTGTCAGTGGCACTAAGGGAAATTTGGTCCCAATATTCACCGACGTCTCCTCCAGCAGCGCTGCTAAAGATAGAGAGGACCTTGTCTGACATAAAACGAGTCTGCGTCAACGCGTCGTCGGGTACCTCCTCACCAGTGCGAGTTTGATACGTGCGGCCACCACCAGAGTTGTACTCAGTGAAATCAAAAACATCGTCTCCAATATAAGCAATCTGACGTCCGGAAGAGGCTAATCTTTTAATGGTCTTGGGGGTATAACCAACACGGCCCTTGTAGTAACGCGAACGCAGCATGGTCATTTGTTCGTAATACCAATCAGGACGCGAATCGTTGGTCCAAGCACGGAAGTCGTGGAACTGGTACGTGTTGTCTTTGTCACCAACTACATTGGCGGCACCAGTCAGGTTGGCAGTACGAGTACTAAGGGCGACGTGCTCATCGATGTTCCCGTTAATGCCCGTGCAGAGGGCACTAACCTGGACGGGGAAAAGACCAGAGACATCGGTACCGGCATAGCTGAGCAAACGTCTCGACTCAATGACGTTGGGGTAATGACGAGGCATGAACTTACCCCAGTCAAAAACAAACCCACGAATTGCGACATAGGCAGAGTTGCCATTACCGTTATGGGAAGACAACTCGGCAGTTCCGTAGACGTGTTGAGTAGGGCAAATGAGAAGAGGGAAACCAACGACAAAGAAAGCGGAAATAGCACACATAAACCAGATAAGCATGTTGATGGCGAGCTTTTCTCTCCACGCTACACGGATATCCTTGCGGGGTTTGCGGCCAACAACTCGGACGAGGAAGTCGGGGACAAACCAAGTCATGGCATACACAATCATGACCCAGCGCTTACGACTAGCACTGTCACGGAACTCTTCGACTTCGTCCATTTTCTTCTCTTCGTTGCGCTCCAGCATTTGTTCACGGGTTTCATGGTTCTTAAACATGTCGCCGTTACCAAAAGTAGAAACACCAGCCTCAGAACGGCCGTCATCGCCATAATATCCTTTCTTCTCGCCATATTGGGGGCTACTAGAGCCAGAAAGAAGACGCTCCTTAGATGCCGCAAACGCAGCAGCATCATGGCGAGGCTGAACGTGATCGCCATTGTCAGAAGCTGCAGGATAATGACCACCAGCGGAGGCAGTAGCAAGATTAGCTACTTCCATCCAGCAACGCTCACTAAGGAACACACCGGTAGAGCCAATGTGAATTTCATTGCTGGGCCAACGCTTTTCATCAACAACGAACTCAACTCTTTCACGTTCACTTCCCATAAGCATCGTCTCGCCGTCAGAAAGACCAAGAAACTCGCCAAACGGCAAAAACAAGCTAAAGTCGGCACAGCGCAGACGCTGGCTGATTTCAACAATGCCGAACGTCTGCATTTGCGTTCTGACACATTTGCTGTCAAACTGATTTGCTATTCTGCGGTCGTTGGGCTTGATACAAAATACGAAGTAAGCGTTGGTACCGATGTCATTAACAGCACGTGTCACATTTTCAAGGGCAGCAAGGAACTGTCCTGATGCACCCTGTTCGGAGCCACGGTTTTTCAGGGTGTCCTTCTCGCTCTCGTCCTTCTTCCCGCGAAGAGCAGGACGGCTACGGCCCTTGCGAGACATGACACTAGGCTGACGAGAGGGCTTGGAGCTGATGCTAGCCTGCATAACAGCCGACCGCTCCTGAGGGTGGTTGACAGTTTGCAGGACCTCTTGTCCAAACAGACGGGCAATGAACTCACTCCGGGTGGAATTGATCATGTTCATCAGGTCACTAGACACGATCTCGCCATTTTCCTCGATAAGGCCCTGGACACTGTACTCAACCTCACCAGCAAAGTGCTTAACGGCAAAGGTAGCGGCAGTGTTTTCAGTAAGGAAATTGCTGCCAGGAAGCTTGGCGGTAGCAGACCCAGGAACGATAGCGGGATTCTTGCCTTCAAAGCGCTTGCGGAGAGACTCCAGGAATTGCACATCAGTGCGATGGCGGCGAGTTTGGTCATCCAGAATACTGAGAAGACCGTTTCCACTCTTGAGCAAGCCCTTGACGGCATCAGAGTTGTCGAAATAGCTAGTCGGCGCAACAGTGACTTCCTCTGATTCAAGGAGCTCAGCCTTGCGCTCGAAGAAATTGTTCAAGGTCACATTATACAGTGCCTCAGTGGCAGCGTTGGAGAGCAGCTGATCCAACGATGAAGCCGTGGAAGGATGCTGAGCAAACCCAGGGAAGTCAACGATGGAGACAGTGTTTGCAATGCTTTCCTCAGCAGCACAGAGTCTCTGGTTGATGTTTTCAACGACGTAAGCAATGAGCAGCGAGTAAAGAGTGCGGGCCAGTTCATTAGCATGAGATCTAGCGCCAACGGGGTCCAGCATGACAGTAACCCGTTCCTTGCCAATCATCTTATTTTTGTAGCCCAAAGTGTGTTGCAGGTCCAAGGGACTGACACCCAGGAAGGCAGCAATGATGCCAAGAGTATCTGTGTTCTTCACAGTGGTCGATGTGGTGCCACCCTCGTGTGAGAAACCCCCACTATCGTCAGCAGTCACGGAAGTATTCGACGTGGTCTCGAACTCGAGTTGGCCAATGTGGAGAATCGCTGCCAGGATCTGGCAGATTTCGGCAACCTCACTTCGAGGGAATTCAAGGCGCTTCAGGGCATTCTTGAAGAGAGTGAATCCCTCGGCATCGTTAATACCAACCTTCATCTGAGTAGGATGGCCAAGATACTTCCACCGCATTGGGGCACTGGCAGGGCTGTCCAAGCCAAGATGCGAACGCTCAGCATCACTGATTCCAGCAAGCAAGTAGTAGAGGATGTGGAAATTGCGCTCGCCAGTGGGAACATCAGTGATACGGCTACGTTCAAGACGGTGATCCAGCAACTTGGCACCGATCAAGACGGGGTTGGTCGTGGTGGCAGTATCATACTGAAGTTCGTAAAAGAGGCCAGCCTTGGATGCAGTCGACGTTGTGGCGGTTTTGGTAGTTGTGAGACAGTCAAAGACGTATGCGGCCAGAGAAACCTTTGATGAGAGAGGTGTCGACGACTTGTTCAGGATTGCGGATAGGAAGTGACTACGGAGCGTGGATTTACCCGAGCCAGACTCTCCACTATGATACAGCAACATTGGTATTAGCGAGACATGTCTAAACGGCGTGCTTCGGAACGGTTACTTACAGGAAAACGACGGCTTGGTTCTCGGACCGGTATCCCAGACGGGTAAAAGCACGGTCGGCGATCTCTTCGGCGCCGGCTTGCGTGCTGCCTTCTCGACCGCCGTCGATTCCCTTGGACGATGAGGTATATGTGTTGAGAGCAATCAGGGCGTGAGACGACAATCGGGCGGTAGGCTGATTGGCATAAAAGCGAGAAGCCAAATGGGCAGTCAGCTGGGTATCAGACTGAAGATGGGCCGGAAGCGAAGGCAGAGACGCCTGTGAAGGGCCTCCGTTTGCTTGAGCACTCATGGTAGGGAGAGCTGTGCTCGATACTGAGCAGAATGGACGAGACGCAAGAAATCTATGAGGAAACGTGGAAAAACGAAGCAAGGCACGAGGCTATGGAAGATGGCGAGAGAAATGGCCTTGGGGGCGAGGTAGCTTTTTTTGTGTGCAAAATAGGGGCCAAGCTAATAACAACAAGCAAGCAACCAATTGTGACAATAGCCAAAAGAAAAATTAGGAAGAATAGCTAAAGAAATAAAAGAAAATTCGATGAGACAAAAAAACGATTGAATGTGGCCCCCTTTGCAGATGTGACGGATGTGAAGATGAGAGACGAACGGCAGCTAATTAAAAAGATGGCCAGGAGCAAGAAGAAAAAAAAGAGGTGAGGAAAACGAAAGAGAAGGAGCCAGAAAGAGAAAGAGCCAAAGCGAGTGACAGGCTTTCTTTCTGCTGGACTCGCAAGGGCAAAGAAAAAATCTCAGAGCTTCACGGCGCCGTTCGTGTGTCGAAAGAGAAGGAGAAGGTGCGCGGAATCAATAAAATGAGACGAGATAGGATAAGGAAGGAGGTGAGGGAGAAAGAAAAGGCAGGAGGGAAAGGGCTAGGCAAAAGGAAAATATTATTTTTTGTTATTTCTTTACAAACAGCCACATTCCTACGTTAAAGGAGGAGGGGAGTGGGAGAACTGAAAAATAGAGCGATGGAACACGAAGCGGCGGACTTCTTGGAGGGAGGGAAGAATGGCAACAAAACATAAATGAGGAAAATGAAAAATGATAAAATGGAAGAAAAAAGGCCAACCAAAACACAATAAATTCAAGGCAGGGAAGAGCCAGAACCGCCGTACAAAAAACAAGCAGAACCTCACGGCAACTACCCTCGGTCTTACCCTTCAAACAGCTGTTCTGTCATGGCTACTCACTAAGTTGAATGATTTTTCTCTCTTTCCCTCTGAGTATCCAAGGCCTATTTCCCGCCGACATTTCAGTTGTCCTCCCCCCCTGAGCAATAACCTAGCCTGTTGCTGGGCAAGGTGTTAGAGAGATGAGGTACATGAAGCGCCAGCAGCCAAATCCAAGGAGCCCACCCTGAGGCAAGGGACGTTTAACAGAGAGCTGCTGTTCAACGCAAGTAACGTACGGGCAAGGGAACAGGCCCCTACGCTGTACAGCCCAACCACCACACGGTGCTAGCAAAAGAGACTTCGCAAGTACTTGTCGGGATCCCCCTAGATACAGTACACAGTGTGCATATAACAAGCATGTCCAGCTCGACTACGCACTAGACATGGGTTGGCCTGACAGACACCGTACGGTCCTGAGAGAAGCAAAAAGAAAGTTATTACTAAAGGAAAGTAGCAGCAATCCGTGCCTTGATGGGAAGTGGATACGGCGAAGGTGGAGCCGAGCCTTTTAGCCTTGTTTATTGCCATTGCCCTTTTCCCTTAGTGGTTGTTTGTTTTTTTTTTCTTTTCTTTGCCTCCCAACCATGCTACTCAATCTTTCCCGATGTGAAATCCGAGGGGTTCAGATGCTGGCCCAGAGACCCAAGGAGGACAAGAGTCCAGATTCGACAAGCCAAAGTGAGGTCTAGAAGAGCAGATGTGAACACACCGTTCGCACACTGTGCCCTTGATACACCGGCTGGAGCATCACCAGAAAGACAAGCTTGAAACCTGCGCCAAAAGATAAACGTATGGGCCTGGGGAAGCCAAGGAACCCCGAGTCGACAGCAAAGAAAAAAAGGCGAAGGAGGTGATGAAGGATCAACTCTGCAACTCCTAGACTGCCCAGAAACAGGGCAAGTCGGGCTCCGGACGCTACGCTACGTCTGGAACGTGTCAGGCAAATATCACAAATGTCTCGGTGGCGTTGTTGCTGGAATGTCGCTTCTATGACAATGACAATCTTATGGGAGAAGCCTCTCTATGCCAGCCAGTCAGCTAAACCAAGTACAAGACGCCCACAGTGTCCACCACCACCAGCCTAGCACAGGGCATGACCTAGGACAAGCAGCTTCTGTCTAAGCCCTAAGTTCTACGCATAAATTCTACGGCAGGAGCTTTGACTTTTTGGCGGTGCAACTACTTGTTGTAATTCTGGTGGTGCTTTGCTGATGTGTGGCTGTGTTCGATGTAGGTACAAAGAGACGACAACCGCCACAGCCCAGTGACAACCTTATCCTGCAGCGGCTCTCCGTTCCCAGAAAAGTTGCTCGCAAGTACCAGCTTTAAATGTGGCCATGTATCCATCTCACTTGAGGGATTAGGGACTAGGGATTGTTCGTATTTTTTTGCGCGATTGATTGGTCTTTGTTCCAGCGCGTGTGGATGTGCCAGCGTTTGTCAGCAGTCTAAACTAAATGGGGCATAATTTAAGGCAGAGGTCGGCGGATCAGCAAACCAAAATGATGCCGGAAATGCAAGAACAAAGGATTTTGCCTTCTCAAAGGAACTGGGTAGGGCCATCTTAGAGCCTCTATACTAGTCGGCCCAGCGAGCGCTGATGGACATACGGCTGTGTTAGTCGCTCATGAGGTTACTTCCTCGTGTTGGCTATCGTTATTGCGTTGCAATCGTGCTTGAGATCATGTGCCAAAAATAGACTGGAGGAGAGAAGCCCAGCTATGCTTCACGTCTATGTTTGTATTTTGCTACGCTGCCGTCATCTTTTTTTTGGCTGTCCGTTATGCTTTACGGCTTTGCATGGCGCAGAGCAGACAACAACAAAACAGCCCCCAACGAAGTCCCAAGTATCCCACCCTTCCCGCTCTTTTCGCTGCTTCTATTTTCTTCGTATTAACCCTGATGCTTCAGGCTCCGCAATCGAGGCACTAAACGAACGGAACGACATTTTTGCCGGTTTTTCACACCAAGCTGACCCGGCCTCACGTTCTGCCGCTATGGCATGAGCTGACAAAGTCTACCCCCAATTATAATGCAATTATACTTGTACTTGGATGGCTGAATGGCTTTTTTTGGGTTTTTTTCCACTGGCGTCACACAACAGTCCGCATGAATTAACGTTGGCTTTGCACGTAACTAGAGCTGCAGCAATGTCTGACGTGTGATGTGTTGTCTATCTGCCTGTCTGTCTGTCGAATGGATGCGGCGAAGTCAATAAGCACACTGTGGCAACACATGCCAACTTTTCTCTCGTTTGTTTACTTGGTGAGGGGTGGGTAGGTGCTTCGTGCTTCGCATTTTGGCGTCACCAAGACAGACTTGCACATGCATCGACGACAAGATTTGAATTTTGCTGTTTGCGTCATGCATAGTGCATATAGCCGGTTCGTGGGCGTGTATGTACTGCACCATGTATCCATCTCACCAGTCATCACACGACGGAGGGAGCTTGTATATACACCAATGCACAGGGATAGCAGCTCTGCTTCCTATTCTTTGTATCGCCCCTTTCTCTCGCTCCTCGCTGTCTCTAAAATTTTGCCAGTGCTACCACTCTTTATGAGAACCGACGATCCCTTCCACCTTGTCGTCCAAGATTAGAGTTGATCGTCATGGCCATGCCAGCCCTGTAGCCAGCTCCCACCACAAAGCCCACATCTCTACAAGCTCCCAGCTACTTGCTAGCCGAATGGCCCCAATGGCCAGTGCGCCAAAAGGGCTAGGCCCAAACTTCTAGACAACAAAGCCTGATGCGGGTTCTGTCTCTTCTGTTGCCTCTGTTTCTTTTCCTTCACCTTGCCTACATTGGCTGGCCATTGGTGCGACGTTTGTCTTTCCTCCAGTTTGCTCTCGACCAGCATTTCTCCGCATGCACATAGCCACTGCTTCGTGATGCGGAGATCTCCTCCAACCCATTGACTCTGTGTGTGTGACAAACTCGGGAAACAAAACCCCCAAAAATTAGCCACGGTTCATATTCTTTTCGTCTGACTCACAAACCCTTGTTTGACGATCATAGTAAGCATAACCCTAACAATAAACCATCTCACAAACCCACCTGTCTCCATTACACCAAAATCCGTCGATTCCTGCTCGTATAAGGTCTTGCTAGATATGTTTCCGGCATTGCTTCTTCTGCAACCCACCTCATCAATCAATACCACATGTAAAATAGCGTGCTCTTGTATTCTGTTGCCCGACACTTTCTTTATTCTCTTTGCCCTCAGCTACGTAACAACTGCAGTCACGTGCGATGTTCAACTGTCGGTGTCAAGCAAGGGGAGTCAAGGTAACTCCTCTGGGCTTCTCTTCATCATTGTCGTCTTCGTTGCTTTTTCTTTTCGAGACGTAGGCTCCTTGACTTTCCACACAGATTTGGATCTCGTGCTCGTCTAAATGCCAATGATGGCGCAAGGGGCCGGCTAGATGGTAGCTGAAGTCATGCCTACAATGCAAGGAAAGACCATCTAGTATGAAGAGAAAAGAACACAAGATGCTTATACACAGATACACATAGAACGATCCTGTGCCAGACTACTTGTTGCTCTGCCTGCGTTGCTTCAAACAGCGCCTCAAGAGAGGGCCAGGGCCCATCACGGGGCCAAAGTGGTTCAAGGGCAATGTAAGCAGACGAGAGGTGTCCCTCGCCAGCGTTGTTTTTCGTGCTTCAGTTTTTTACCATCCCTGGAAGCCTATCCTGGAACTGGGATACGAGAGAGTGTTTAATGAAGATAACGAGAAACAGACGAGGGCAGCTTTGGTGTTCGACGGATGCTAATGCACACTGTAATGACGCACTGGGTACCTAGCGGGTACTCCGCACATTTGGGGGCTTGCCTTGCACCCCTGAGTTCCAGGCCAAATCCACTCATTAGCCTGGCCTCCCAGGACTTAAACCCTGAGCCAGGGATTTAAAGCCTTTTTAGGGGGCGTAAGGCCTGAATTGACCTAATTGAGGGACGGACTACGGACAGTAGGACGTCCAGCCCCAGCGAGGCTTGTTGGAAAACCTTCCTTTAGCGTACATCACTTTTTCTTTTCGCTCGCCTACCTCAACAGCGTCGTCAAAAAGTTGTTGCCTCTCATTGCACCAAGCACAGTGTCTGCAACGAGTGCATGGCGCTGTTTTGAGGACGCGACCGGCATTGGTCGACTTGCCTATTTGTGACTAGTCAACGATCGTATCTCGAGCTGTGCAATGTCGCTGTTTTGGGCCTCTCGTGTTGGATGAAAAACGATGTTTAAACAAACAGTTGATACAGATCATATATTGTGGGTCGAGGCTGTGAAGATGAAAAGTAGAGGGACGAGGTGCCACTGTAGCAGATTGTAGCAAAACCTGGCAGGACAGGGCAATACAGCCTCTGTCTGTACTATGCCCATATACTGGCCCTGCTCAGCTTTTGATCCAGCCACAGTGCCTTAATGAGGCCAATCTTGGGTCGCAAGTGGGTATCATGCCGCCCAAAAAACCAGGACGGTCACTACATTCAGTAGGTGTCCCAGCGTAATAACCCTCTGTAACTTGCAATTCCCCTATGTAGTATTTGTAGCAGACCGACCTCCAGACTAGACTGGCAACTGCACCAAAGGCTGCGTTTGCTGCCGGCTACACAGGGATTACGGGGCTTTCCCTCAACCCATTCTACTATTTTATTATCATTTTTTGTTCCTCTCCCTTTTTCTCTTACCCTTCTTTCTCTTCCCCTTCCTCTCTCTGGCATCTGCTTCGTTCTGTCCATCTCATTCTCAGACGAGCTTTGTTTTTTTTTTCTCTCTTTCGTTTCGTTGCTACTTCTTTCTCTCGTTTCTTATTCACTTAATTTCTCCCCCCTTCTCCGTGGTAGTGTCTTCCCCCCTTCGAACGGCATCTGTCTGTTGCTAGTATTCCGCCTTTCATTCGCTCGTGGCGGTTTCTCTCTTCTCCTTCGAGTTCCGTCATTCATCGTTCTCAGCTTCTGAATCTCTTCGAGGCTATTACGATCGCGGTCTCGTCAACCCCTTCTCGTCGTTGGTGTCTTGTACTCAACTCGCCATTCGCTCAACTGCATTTCTACATACTTGTAATACTCGTCGCTTGTCGATGACCTAGACAACTCTTTCACGAAAAAAAAACAAACATCTCTTTTCCTAATATCACCAGCTGCTCTTGCGTACCCAGCTGCACCTCAACCCAGTCCGCATCGATTTGGTTCTAACGATTACGAGAGCCTCTGTTTCCATAGACTCTTTTCGACCCTGTTTTCTTTGACGCCCTCTTTCCTAGTTTGATATAGTCCTCATCGGACTGCGAGGTCATCATGGCCAACCGAATGTCCATGTATTCTATGGCCTCAGAGCCTGCTGGTAGACCCAGTCAGCCAAACAACCAGGTCTCCGCAACCACCTTGCTAAACGCTATCCACAACATCTACCTCTCTGGCCAGCCCTACCAACTCGATGCCGGCACTAGTGTTGTTGTCAACACTTGGCTGACCGCCTCGCAGACTGGGACAGATGGTCGTGTTGGTGGCACTATCGATACGGCTTTGGCTAGCCGCGTTTGGGAGCATGCTCGCCGCCGGGCTGAAGATGGTTGCGTGATTCTCGGGTGAGTTTCAAAGACTGTGAGGCAGACCTAGACTGTCAAAACGTGACTAACAAACATGAATAGGTCCTTGCACAACTCCACGCCATCCCTCCTCACTCCGTTCTTGCTTTCCATGCCTTGTTCTGTACCCTCAATCATTTTCCGTGGTTTGGAAGCCCTACAGCCCTTCTTGCGTTGTGTCACACCCTTCAACCCTTCACTGGCTCGCCAGAGCGCTCTAGCTGTAGCGCTCACTCTCAACCTCAGTGGCGAAGTTGTCGGCGTGAATGTTTCTCTTTCGCAATCTGGAATTGACACGAAGGCTGGCCTGCTCAATGTTCCGGCCGAAGCTGGATACCGCGCCTTCGATGTCTTCTACTATCTACTGACCTCGGCTTCTACACCTGCCGAACGGGAGTTCCTCGGCCTCAAGACACCCAGTAGCTACGAGCTGCTCTCTCGCTCTGGAACTTTTGACCCTCCTTCATATCTTCCTACTGCGGACGATGCTGCCGCTGCGGAAGATTTCCGCAGTGCCCTGAAGGATGTGGGAATCAAGGGAGCCAACCATCGCAACCTTATATCCATCCTGGCTGGCTTGCTCAAACTCGGAAACACACTCGATTACTCACTTGACTCTGATGAGCTGGAAAACATCTGTGAAGATGTGAGCGGCCTTTTGGGCATTGACCCTGAAATCCTCATCACCAAGTGCTCCACAGAAGATCGTCCCATCCTGATTGGGGGGATCTATGAGGCACTTGTTGATTGGGTCATTGCAAGAGCCAATAAGACAATGAACGCCCAGATCAGCCACATGAAGGATGGCATTGAGTCCGTGGATGGCCGGTCGATGGCGGGACCTATCCCTCAAGAAGATGGCGATACCGTCAACATCACCATTGTTGAGGTCCCCGAAATTGAACTTGGCAAGGCTATTGCTCTGCGTGGAATATTTGACGACACCCAAGGTATCAACCAAGAAATGATCCGTGATGGAGTTGAAGTGCCATCGGCTTCCTCCTCAATTGTCCGTGAGGTTGGCGCTGCTGTCGCGGCTGTAGGCCCTGACTTGGGAGACTTGTCTGGCTCAGCCGGTCGTGATCGTGAACGTGACCTCGAAAAGCGTGAGATTGTTCTCGAACGCGTTGCACTCGCCGTCGAGGACGATGGCTTCCTCAAAAAGCTTCTCTTCCCCAACCCCTCCCAAGGTATTAATCTCGGTCGCGAAGGCCGTTTTGAAATATCTTCCCTGCTCAACTCCAGTCGTGTGTGGTACCATCTGAGTATTCATCCCACTGATGAGTCACCTGCTAGCCTCGCTGCTTTGCCCTCCGTGAATTCCGCTTGGTCTGCTGGTGTTGTGTCTCGCCAGCTTCGGTCATGGAGACTTCCCGAATGGGCCAACCGTCGTAACAAGAG
Organism: Ceratocystis huliohia; assembly: GCA_038382965.1. Classification (NCBI taxonomy): domain Eukaryota; kingdom Fungi; phylum Ascomycota; class Sordariomycetes; order Microascales; family Ceratocystidaceae; genus Ceratocystis; species Ceratocystis huliohia. The sequence goes on along the minus strand of JAXCEX010000077.1, from coordinate 58,355 downwards.
CCTCGACTTCACTGCTGACTTTGATATCGATGAGTTTGTGCAGCGCTTCGCAACACTTGGCTGCGGCCAAGGTCGTGAGGGTATCGAAAATTGGCTCATGGCTCGGAGCTGGAGCAATGGCGAAGTTGTTATTGGCAAGGAGCGTGTGTGGATGCGCGAGATTGCATGGTGGGGAGCTGAGAGCATGCTCGATATGAAGCCTGCGCATTCCATGCGTTCCATGGTTAGTGGCATGCCTGAAGGTGGTTTCCCCACTACCGGTAGCTACTATCCCCCTCCTATGGAGTCGCCCACAAATGGTAGTCGTGAGCAGCTTCTGGACCACCAACGCACTTTTAGTCAAGGAAACATGAGCCAAATGACTCTGGGCAATCCCAACCCTAATGCTGCTCCGTCAATTGCTCCCAGCGCTATGCGAAATGTGCGTGCTGGTGATTACGGACTGGGAAACAAGGGTGATGTTTACCAGGGCGAGGTGTATTACAACGAGGAGGGACAGTTTATCGGTGGTCTTGACACCGAGCTGGCTGAGGGCAAGCAAATCGAGACGACCAAATTGACCAAGCAGCGACGCATTTGGGTGGCTATTGTTTGGGCATGCACCTGGTGGATTCCGTCCCACCTACTTCGCTGGGTTGGACGTATGCATCGTCCTGATGTTCGTCAAGCCTGGCGTGAAAAGTTCGTGCTAGTTTGGTTTATCCTGCTACTCAATGCCCTTGTTCTGTTCCTGATCATCGGTCTTGGTAATGTGCTGTGCCCTAACAAGAACAAGGTTTGGGATATTGGTGATGTTTCTGGTCACACCGACTCCAACGACTTTTATGTTGCAATTCATGGTTCAGTCTATGACATCAGCAAGTTTTGGAAGCTCGACCACGGCACCAGCAATATCAAAGTCACCACATCGGCCATGCAGCCTTTGGCCGGCCTGGATCTGACTGCCTACTTCCCTATTCCTATTTATCTCACCTGCCCAAACCTTGTTAGTAACAAGTACCTTACTCTGCAGCACAATGACACCGAGTCTGTCCAGTACTCTAATGCCATGCATACTTCTGGTGATCGTACCAACTATGCCAACTCTGGGCTGACTGCTTCTAATTGGTACTGGGATACATTCCTTCCTACCATGAAGGAGTACTACAAGGGTCGTCTGGTCTACACCAAAGACACTGTCAAGAAACAAGCCTCTGATGATGCTCGCAAGTGGTTCTGGTATAAGAAGAAGCTGTATGATCTGACCGACTATTTCTACACCCTCGATTTAATGTCTGGTAGTGACTCGTACGATTTTCTGAACACTGATCTTACCTCCATGATCGAGAAAAACACCGGAACTGACATCACCTCTAACGTGGACAAGCTGCGCTTAGAGAAGGCCACCAATGCCACTGCCCTCGCTGAGATCAACGATAGCATTGACTGCATCATCAACAACTGGTACATGGGTGTTAACGACTTCCGTGACTCTCCTCGTTGCCAGGTGATTAACTACATGTTGCTTGCATTCACCATTATTGTTTGCGCTACTATCCTGGTGAAGTTCCTGGCTGCTCTGCAGTTTGGTTCCAAGAAACGTCCTCAGCCTCAGGACAAGTTCGTCATTTGCCAAGTACCTGCTTACACTGAGGGTGAAGATTCCCTTCGTAAGGCTATTGACTCTCTTACTGCCCTCCAATATGATAACAAGCGGAAGCTTATTTGCATTGTCTGCGACGGCATCATTGTTGGTCAGGGCAATGATCGTCCCACTCCGAAGATCGTTCTGGATATTCTTGGCGTTGATCCCAAAGTTGACCCTCCTGCCCTGCCCTTCAAGTCTATTGGAACTGGTGCTGAGCAACTCAACTATGGTAAAGTCTACTCTGGTTTGTATGAGTTCGAGGGCAACGTTGTTCCGTACTTGGTCGTTGTCAAAGTTGGTAAGGAGTCTGAGCAAGCTCTTTCCAAGCCTGGTAACCGTGGTAAGCGTGACTCGCAAATTCTGCTCATGTCTTTCCTCAACCGTGTGCACCACCGTTCACCTATGAACCCGCTGGAATTGGAAATGTTCCACCAGGTCAACAACATCATTGGTGTGGATCCTGAGCTGTATGAATACATTCTCATGGTGGATGCCGATACATCTGTCCGTGAAGACTCCCTCAACCGTCTCGTGGCTGCCTGTGCCAACGATGCCAAGATCGCTGGTATCTGCGGAGAAACTGCTCTTGAGAACGACGAAAAGACCTGGTGGACCATGATTCAGGTTTACGAGTACTACATTTCTCATCATTTGGCCAAGGCTTTTGAGTCACTTTTTGGCAGCGTTACCTGCTTGCCTGGTTGTTTCTCCATGTACCGTCTTCGCACTCCTGACAAGCGCAAGCCCCTCATCATTTCCAATGATGTCATCCGTGATTACAGTATTTGTGATGTCGACACTCTACACAAGAAGAACCTGCTCTCTCTGGGTGAGGATCGTTATCTTACCACACTGATGACCAAGTACTTCCCTACCCACCGCTACAAATTCATCCCCGATGCTTACTGCCAGACTGCTGCGCCTGAATCATGGGCTGTGCTTCTGTCCCAGCGTCGACGCTGGATTAACTCGACTATCCACAATTTGTTTGAACTGGTTCAACTGAAGGAAATGTGCGGTTTCTGCTGCTTCTCTATGCGCTTCGTCGTCATGCTGGATCTTTGCTCGACCATCATTCTTCCTGCTACCATGTGCTATCTGGGTTACCTACTGTACTTGATTATTGGAGACCACGGACCGTTCCCTCTTATTTCAGTTATCATGATCGCGGCTGTGTATGGTTTGCAGGCTCTGATCTTTATCTTGAAGCGCCAATGGCAACACATTGGTTGGATGATTATCTACATCCTTGCCCTTCCTGTCTACTCTTTCATTCTGCCCGTCTACTCTTTCTGGAACCAGGACAACTTCTCGTGGGGTAACACACGTATCGTCGTGGGAGAGAAGGGAGATAAGAAGATCGTGGCCGCATCTGATGGCGTGTTTGACCCTCGCAGCATTCCTCTACAGCGTTGGGATGACTACGCTATGGCCAACAACCTTCCTGGCCGTCGTGGCTATGCCGACAAAGAGTACTATGCTGATGACCAGTATGAGATGGACGAGATGAAGTCGGTGTACTCTGCCGTGCCGCCGGGCTCAATTCTAGGTGGAGGCATGCACCGCAACTCGTACATGCCGCCCTCTCCCTCGTTTGTTGGCCGTGGACAGTACCAGGACCATCCGATGAACCGCCATTCGATGGCATCCGTCGGTGCGTCGCCCTACCAGGACGGTCGCACGTCCGCTATGGGTCTCGGTGCCTCGACAAACCGCCTGTCCAGTGTCTCGCCTGGTCTGGGTGCCAAGCGGTCGTCGGCCATGCTTCGTTCGCCATCTGCTTTTGACTTCCAGACTGGCGCTACTGGCCCTGATGACTTGATGATTGTTGAGGCGATCCAGGGTGTGCTCCGCGAAGTGGACCTTGATACGGTGACGAAGAAGCAAGTCCGCGCCTTGGTTGAGCAGCGGATGCAGACAGAGCTGGTCGGTGAGCGGAGGGCGTTTATGGACCGCCAGATCGACACCGAGCTAGCCAACATGTGATTGTAACGACGAAGGGAACGGAGCGGCCCGGGACGCACATCTGCGTCGTGTTTTTTTTCTTGGGTCTTTTTGCTTGATTTCTTACTGTTAGAGGTGCTGTTTGCGTTTTTATTTTTTGTGTTGTTTCTTTGCTCGCGTCATATGTTACCATTTAACTGGCTATTTACCTTGAGCATTACTAATGTATTTAGAGGCCCTAGTCTTGACATGCAAAATGTGCTTTGCTCAGAGTCCGGTTTGATATTATTATAATCTTTTTTTTGCTTTTGTTCCTGTAGGCTTCGGTTCGTCATAGTTGGAGTCTTTCCAATACAAAAATTGTCTGATTTCAATGTTCTTCGTTTTCCTCCAAAGTCTGTCCATCCTGTTCTTCACTTCATCTCTTCGTTGTTTCATCACCTTGTCCAACATAATAATGCATCACATCACGTAGCTGCCCACCCCTCCTCGCTTGTTATTGCTATCCACTAACTACACTTTGCCAATCCCTTTGATGCGTAGATACACATCGGTTCCCCACCCATACAAACTCTCAACCCGCAAGCTTCCCCCAAAATACTCTGCATACGCTCTGCTTAGTGGCAACCCATAGCCCAAGCCTGCTAGCGAACTTGCCCCAGAACCAGCTGGGGACACACCGGCTAGCCCCAAGCCTAGACCGGCATCCACGGCACCGCTTATGCCGACTGCTTCGCAACCACCGTCTTCAGCGACTGTTGTAAATGAGTATGACCAGATATTAGGCAGCACGTCTGGAGCGATGCCGCCGCCCTGATCACGGATCCGGATCGTCACTCCCGGCGCCTTATCATCCAGCCGGACTATGGCCCCTGCTTGGCCATCCGCATTTGTCTGGTTGGCCGGCGCAGGCTTTGCAATGTCCTCTGATACTGCCGGCTCTGGGGCTACGGTGACTACCACTGGTGCATCCGATCGTGATTCGACAGTAGCCCGGAACGCATTCTTTAGCAGCTCGGTTAGCATGTAGTCGAGATGCATGGGTACGTAGGCAAACGTAGCCGAATGATCGCCGTCAATTTCAAGTGTGGGCCGTACACCGTATCGCAGCTCACACATGTCAGCCACTAGCGACGCACATATCTCAACACACTCGGCTGGCTGCAGCGCTGTATCGATGACTCCGACGTAGTGTGCTGGTGGGTTAGCATAGCGGGCATGGGAGCCCCCCGAGGTTGTTAGTGGATGGCTACTATAGTGCAATGCTAGGTGCTGCTCGGCCAGCAGGCGCGTGCCTATCCGTGCACGTAGGTGCTGGTCTAGGAATCGTGTTACGTGGTCGGGCGCAATGTACCGCTTGCACTCCAGGAAGCCCCGTGCTAGCACTGGGATGGTGTCCTGATGCGCGGCCACCAAGTCTGAAAGCACGGCAGTGAAGCGCGTCTCATCAGCCAACGACGTAATTTTGTACGAGTGGTAAGGCGACAGGTGTGACTTAGCCGAGGTGCTGCTGCTGTTGACTTTGGCGGCACGTGCAAAGGGAAGCAGAGTCTCATACGAGTGCATGTAGTTCTGGTAGATCTTTTTGATGTGTGGGTTCGACACGACGATGAACGGCAGACTCCGCAAGGCTTGGATGCGGTGGGCTAGACGAACGGGCAGAAGCTCAAGAGCGAAATTGGCTGAGGCTAGCAATGCCTCCTCGGATAGCGGTGGCCGTCCGTGGCTGTGGAGAGGGATGTGTTGGTGGGGGTGTTCCTAGTAGTTTGGAGTAGAGGCCTGAGTCAACTTACCGGATTAGGTCGGCCAGGCTCAGCGGGTGTTGTGGCTGCTGGGCTAGCTGTGTGATTTCATCTTCATTGGCATGTGAGACCTGACTGGATAGACTACGCAAGTGGTGTCGGGGAATCGGGAGGCTATGGAGGCGAGAAAACCGTAGGCCACAGGCCGAGGTTAGGGAGCGGGGCCACATATAGAGTCAATAGGGTCTAAATGATGTGGGCAGTACAGCTCGCGACGGATATGTATATGCTAGCGGGTTAGTCAAAGAGAGCAGTAGTTTTATGTTGCTGAAGCTCGAGTCTTTGGTAGCTGAGCTAGAGTTGTTTGAAGGAAGCTGTTGACAATCTTAGGGTTCCTGCGACAGGGGTGAAATGGTGTGTGGCACAATGTGGCGTGTGACCCAAGTGTGGCGTTAGACAGACGGCGACAGCAGAGAATAGCATAGCCCGTGGAGAACTGTTGCTGGGCACTGCAAGTCAGGCAGAGCAGGCAGTGCAGGCGATACAAGGTCACAATGGGAGGCTCTGATGTCATACAACATGCCTTACAATCGGTGGGGCGGAGCAAAAGGGTGAGAGAGAAGAGAGAAGAGAGGAGGCAATAGAGGGGAGAGTGGAGAGTGGAGCATTGAGAACAAGTCAAGTAGCACTGTGTGACTAGGCAAAGAGGCCTTTGAGACTACGAAGGTCCGGGGGGGGGGGGGGGCGCTCCCATGTAACCATCCTAAGCCGAGTCTTTAAACTGGAAGCTTTATATTCACTACTGTGTTGATATACACTCGGTGCGCATGTGTGTATTATGATTATTAACTAGCCATAGCTTCCGTCACTCTATTTTGCTCCCTGGATTCTCACTTCGCCGTTGGGCTCGAAGCTGTTGACGATGGGGTCCTGAGATAGAGTCTGCACGGTACCCTCGGGGTAGGAGACGCTATGTCACAAGATACAGGAGCTGGTTAGTAAGAGGGAGACGGAGACGAAGACGAAGACGGACAAACGAAGGATAAAACATACGTGAACCCCTTGACTAGTGAGAACTCGTCGGTGATTTCGCCGCCCTGGTCCGTTGCGAGCTTCTTGGCACTGTGTACGATTGATGTTAGTAGTTGGAGTGAAGGGGAGAGATGGATAAGACTGACGCTTTGATTTGCTCGTCGGTGGAGTCTTTTTTGAGGGTGACCTGTTGATGGCTGGCGTGTTAGTGACTGACTGTAGGTGTGGGTAGACTGGTATTGGGACCAAAGGGACAGCGACTGACTATGTAGGAAGGCATCTTGGGAGCAAAGATAGAAAGGTGATGGTAGTGATAGTGATTGATAAAAAGACGCAAATGAAATACAGGAATATAGAATCAAACGTGTATCAAAGATATTCAAATCAGGTCAGCTTAACTTAAAACTAATCGGGGGGAGTGGCAAGTTAGATCTAGGGCGTTGCGGGCTATTTATACTAAGAGGTGGGGGAAGGCACAGCTTAAAACGGCAGTCACGCGCATTTCCTAATGACATTGCCGGCCTTAGCTGGGCTTTCGGCTGCAAGGAAAGCAAATAGGAAAGCCCCAGAAGACGGATGATTGGCTGGGAAGGGAGAGGGGGAGAGATAAAGGGAAGAAGTGATAAACGCGTGCCTGCCTACTTCGGCTCATGCTGGGGTGATCAAGTATTTGGGCACATGTGTATGTGCATGTATTATTGGAACTACTTACACCTCATTCTTCCTTCTCTCTGCTGCCTTATGGTCGCTCTTAATTGCCTCGCTTCCTCTAGACTGCCTTATTATATATCATGGTTGCATCAGATTAGCCCAGCCTGGCTCTACTGTCTTACATGACTGACTAAAAGTGGGGAGGACGGTTTACTACTTAGGCTCTTATCGATAGATTGATCTCACCGAGACCGAGACCCTCACCGACCCTTTTCTTATCGCTTATCGATAGAGACCCCCGATAAGACTTTTTTTTTTCCCTATTCCAAAATTTCTCGCGACCGATCTGATACGCCGCTATCATCCTTATAGAGAGCGCCAGCATCAGCCGATATCTCTTTGCTGCTGGGATTTGCTCCAACCTTCTTACAAGAGATGGACCAACTACACAAGCCCCATCGCAAGTCTAAGGACCGGAAGAAGCCGGCGCCTTCAGGCGAGCGCAACCCAAAGGCTTTTACTTATGCGAATGCGGGCCGACTGAACCGCGCAGCAGCCAGATCACACGATATAAAAGAAAAGCGCCTTCATGTTCCCCTTGTCGACCGAATTCCCGACGAGCCAGCACCTCGTTTAGTCGCTATTGTCGGCCCCCCTGGCGTCGGCAAGACCGTCCTGCTCAAGTCGCTTATTCGCCGTTATGCTAAAGAGACCATCTCCGATCCGCAGGGCCCCATTACTATCGTTACCTCCAAGAAACAACGCCTGACTTTTGTCGAGTGTCCCAACGAGCTCGAGGCCATGGTTGACATTGCCAAGGTAGCTGATGTTGTGCTACTGATGATTGACGGAAACTATGGCTTTGAAATGGAGACTATGGAGTTCCTCAATGTGCTAGCAGCTACTGGTATGCCTGGCAATGTCTTTGGAATTCTCTCACACTTGGACCTGTTCCGCAAGCCGCAGGCCCTCAAGGACGCGAAACGCCGGCTTAAGCGCCGTCTATGGGCTGAGCTGTACCAGGGTGCTCCTCTATTTTTTTTATCAGGAGTAATCAACGGTCGGTATCCGGACCGTGAGATCCACAACCTGTCCCGTTTTCTGTCCGTGATGAAGAACCCTCGTCCGCTGGTTTGGCGAAACTCCCACCCGTATTCTGTCATCGACTCGTTCCGCGACATCACCCACCCCACCAAGATTGAGGCTGATGCCAAATGCGACCGTTCTATCGTGCTTTCAGGCTATCTTCGCGGCACAAATTTTGCCGCCTCCGGCCAGAGAATCCACATCCCCGGTCTTGGCGATTTCTCTATTGCTAACATTGAGGTACTGCCCGACCCCTGCCCGACACCGGCCATGGAAAAGGCTCTGGAACAGGCTACTGGCAAACGCGGTAAACGCCGCCTCGATGAAAAGGACAAGAAGATCCATGCACCCATGTCTGATCGTAGTGGCCTAAAGATAGAGGGTGACGCTATTTGGATCACACGCGAAAAAGGCTTCCAGTTTGACCGCGAAGACGAGGAAGGCGAACGTGGTGAGGGCGAAGAGCTCATAATTGGCCTTCAAGGCGAACGCAAGCTTCTTGGTAAGACGGATCAGGGCGTGCAGCTGTTCAAGGACGGTGATAAGGTGCAGCAGGCCGAGGATGATGAGCCCAATGATACAGGCCGCAAAACTCTCCGCCGGGCACAATTTGCCGAGGGCCAGGGTCCAGAAGACTTTGACGAGGATTTCGATGGGAGCGATGACGAAGATGGGGACGACAATCAGATTCCTCCCGATAGCGATGCTGAAGAGCAGGAGTTTGACGACAGCCGTCTAGGTGCAATGTTCCATAAAAAGACCAATGACAAGAACACCCATGATGAAGCCCTGGCTTTTGCGGACAGTGACTCGGATCTTGGGTCGCTCTCGGGCTCTGACGCTGAGCCCGGGTCATTTTCCGATGAGGACTTTGATGAGAACGAAGAAGTTGCTGCGTTACGGTGGAAAGACAACATAGCCTCACATGTAGCTAGTCTCAGCAAGCGGCCAGCCTTCAGGCCCGTCGATCTAGCACGTATGCTTTATAATGACACAATGCAACCCAATGATGTGCTCAAACGCTGGGCTGGCCAGTCTGGTGCTGAGAATGAAGAGTCTGAGGAAGAAAATATCGAGGATGAAGAAGATGACGAAGATGGCGAAGAGTTTTTCAAGAAGAAGCGGTCGGCAGCTGATGCCCAGGAGGAAGACCGCACCATCCCCAAATACAACTATGAAGAGCTAGCTGCCAAATGGGGCAACTCAGAGAGTATCGAGGCTCTCGGCCAGCGATTTGCTGCTGCAGCTTCCCTTGGCGGCCACAACAGTCCTGGCTCTGGCGGCTCTGATAATGACGAGGATCCGTTTGGTGCATCTGACGATGAGGGAGATGGTGCCTTTGAAGATCTAGAATCCGGAGAGATCCACGGCCCGGATGCTGGAAAGACGGGAGCTGAAGCACCCGAATCGGCCGAGGATATTGAGGCTGAACGCCAGCGTAACGCCAAGCGCAAGGAAGAGCTCAAGCTGCGTTTCGAAGAAGAGGACCGCGAAGGTTTCCTCAATGACAAAGCCAATGCACGACGTGAAAACGGCGCCACTGAGCAGTTCGGCGAAGATGAATGGTACGACATGCAGAAGTCTCTGTTACAAAAGCAACTTGACATCAACAAAGACGAGTTTGCCCAGCTTGACGAGCGCCAACGAGTGGCTGTTGAAGGCTTCCGTGCTGGAAAATACGCCAAGATTGTACTTGACGGTGTGCCGGCTGAGTTCGTTGAGGGCTTCAATGCCAACATGCCCATCATTATTGGCGGTCTGGCACCAACTGAAGACCGCTTTGGTTTTGTGCAAGTTCGTATCAAGCGCCATCGCTGGCACAAGAAGATTCTTAAGACCAATGACCCGCTCATCTTCTCGCTAGGTTGGCGTCGTTTCCAGACCATGCCCGTCTACAGCATTTCCGACTCCCGCACTCGAAACCGCATGCTCAAATATACGCCCGAACATATGCACTGCTTCGGTACTTTCTACGGCCCGCTGATTGCGCCTAACACAGGCTTTGTGTGCTTCAACTCGCTCGGAAAGAAGACGGCCGGCTTCCGAGTTGCTGCTTCAGGAACCGTTCTTTCCGTCGACGAGAGCACCGAGATTGTCAAGAAGCTTAAGTTGACAGGTGTACCATACAAGATCTTTAAGAACACAGCCTTCATCAAAAACATGTTCCAGACGTCTCTTGAGGTGGCCAAATTCGAGGGGGCTGCTATCAAGACCGTTTCTGGCATCCGTGGCCAGATCAAACGCGCGTTGAGCAAGCCTGAGGGCCATTTCCGTGCCACCTTTGAGGACAAGGTGCTCGTTAGCGACATCGTCTTCCTGCGTGCCTGGTACCCTGTCAAACCACATCGCTTCTACAACCCTGTGACTAATTTGATTGGTTGGCAGGCTATGCGCCTAACGGGCGAGATCCGCCGCGCCGAGAATATCGCCACACCGCTGCCCAAGAACAGCCAATATCGCAAGATCACCCGTGAGACTCGTCACTTCAACGGACTTAAGGTGCCTCGTGCGCTGGCTGCCAGTCTGCCATTCAAGAGCCAAATGGTTGCAACAAAGAAGCAGAAGAAAGACACGTACATGTCCAAGCGTGCCGTTGTGCTTGGAGGCGAAGAAAAGAAGGCCCGTGCTCTCGTACACATGCTGTCGACGATCAACAAGGACAAAGAAGCTAAGCGTCGTGCCAAGAAGGAGGAGAAGCGGGCCGAGTTCAAGAAGCGCATGGCCGGTCTCGAGGAGAAGAAGGCGGCCCGTGAACGCCAAGAGAAGAAGGACTTTTGGCAAAAAGAGGGCAAGAAGCGGACGATGGCCGAGCAGAGCGGAGGAGGCGGCAAGCGCGGACGGCGGTAGAGACCAGGTCAGTGTTAGGGTTATTGACCCTTTTATGTTTTTCTTTCAGCACAGTTGCCATGTTTTTTAGGGTTAAATATACGGTCACAATACCAACATATCATGTCTGTTCAGAATTAGTTGCAACGCCATCTCCAGTTTGCTCTCCGTCTCTTCCTCCCCCGTTTCGTGTCTTTTTTACCGCCGTTCCATTTTCAGCTCGGAACTCTTTGCCCATAAACCGTTTGGCAACTGCCTAAAACAAATCAACTTGCCTGCATCACCCACACTGCCGAGCACCTGTCCGTCGTCGTCAAAGCCTACACGCCACACTGGTGCATGATGGTGGTCTAGTTTGCTCACCTCCTTCAGTGTATGCCGTATCGCACCCTCTTCGGGCTCTTTGTTTACCATCCCACCTCCACTTCCGCCGTTGCCACTTCCGCTCCCACTCCCACTCCCGCTGCCCATACCTATCCCGTTATTACCCGTACTACCACTGCTAACTGCAGCCGACAAATTGCTTCCTGCACGCGCTAGACTGGCCGCGAGACCAGAGTGCTGGTTGTTGCTCCCAGTGGCGGCCTGTGCGCCTGGAACCGCACTCCCCAGTGCCGATCCAGCTGCCGTCGCCGCGCCTGGAGCTGCTCCGCTCTGCGTACTTGAACCTCCGCCAGCACGGCGCATAACGTCGGAAAAAGCCCACGACTTCCCATCGTCAGCAAGCAGCGGTGTATCGAGCCTCAACACACGCACACAGCCGTCCTGACACGCAGTAGCAATGATGTCATAGCCGCGGATATTCCCCCAAGCCCAGGCAACGTCACGGATAAGCGAACCACGTTGCCCGCCGTCGACCTCGGCCGCTAGATATAGCGCTTTCTGCAGCTGCGTAGCGCCCATGGTCGATTTGTGGACGTCACGCGTGCGATACACCTTGACGGCCTCCATGGCTGCAACGACCAGCCCAAGTGAATCAGCACTAGCGCCAGCACGTATCGCGGCATAGCACGGCAGTGGATTTGGGTCAAAGGCAACACGGAAGGCAACTTCTTCGCCACGCAGCGGCTTAGCGCATACGCGCACCTCGTCCAGCAAGACACATGCGCCCATGTTTTCGGGCGTCTCGTACTCGAACAGTGATAGTTCGCCGTCAGCACTGAGTAGTGCTAGATGCGTATGGCGCGTTTCATCGTCGTGGCGCATGCTAAATGAGCGGTATGGTGCACGTGGAGAACGCGTTTCGTAAGCAGCTCGTTGGTTTCCTCGCGATGCTGAGAATCGCCGTCCCGTACCGGGGCCGACTGTCGGGTCTTCGGCCCAGATCTTAAAGTGGCCGTCAATACCTAACGAAGCAATGAGGCTAGGGTAAATGCTAGTAGGCAGCCATTGAAGCTAGAGAAATGGCACTTAGGGTTAGCCAAAGAGCAAGGGGCATTCTTAGGAAGAGAGTAAATAGTAGTAGTCGTGACTTCGCCTCACCTCTAACACCTCACCACCATGTGCCCCCCACGTATCACATAGCCTCCACACGCCATCCTGATGGCGATTAAAAACGCGAATTTTGCCATCGGCCGAGCCCGTTGCGCAACGGTCTCCGTACGAATTGAACGAAACAGCCTGCACTAGGTCCCGGTGGTCGTGTTGGTGGATCAGTGCTGCTGTGGTTTGTGAGCCATCGTCGGTAGTAGGGAATGGTGGCGCTATCAAGTGTGACATTTATAGAGTGCTTTATATGCAGTGTTCAATATAAAAGGCTTAGTCTTAATTGGGGGGGAAGTTAAAGAGAAAGACAAAGACAAGAGCCCGGTGGCGGCTGGAGAGATCAAATTGTGGGTTTAGTTTGCTAACTAGGGTTAGAGGAAGACATGAGATAAGATAAGATAGAAGCTACGATAAGATAAGAGCACTATCAACATTGGCAAACTAGCATAACTTCTCTCCACATTCGCTTCACTTACTCGCACCCACAACGGCCACCTCCTCATCCATAGCCAGAATATCCGGCACTGGGCCCACTGGCACAATCGAATGCGGGTTAATCTGCAGGTGACTCATCGTGTAATGCTTCTTGATATGCTCAAACTGCGTAGTCTCGCGGAAGGCTGCATAGTTCCAGTACAGATTGCGCATCCACGCGTGAATACGCGGGTAGCCGCTGCGAATGTCACGGATGTTGCACTTGAAGTGTTGCACGTAGACGGGCTGTAGAGGGAGGGGGGGGGGAGCAAGCGAGTTAGAATATGGAAGCCTCTGAGGTAAAGAGAAGAAGGGGATAGAACTTACGTCAAAACGCACAATCGTCACGAACCTGTTTCCCTCGGTTATCCTCGTTAGCTCAAGCCCAACTTGGAGAAAAGGCAATAAAAGCGGCCGCAACACTGCCAACTCGCTTTCCGCTAGTCTGCACTCACAGTCTGATATCTGCCTCCGTTAGGACTTGACCAAAATAATATGGACCCTCAGTATGGGTCGCCTCGAGATGCTTCTCTGTACGATCCAGCGCACCAAACAGCGCGGTGACATTGCGCTCATAGGCCTCCTGCGTCGTTGCAAAGCCCGATTTATACACTCCATTGTTGATCAAATCGTACGTCCATTCGTTTGCCTCGTCAATACATGCACGAAGCTTCTCATCGGCTTCTGGGTAAACGTCGACAGAGCGGAACTCGGGCGCCACGACGCTGTTGAAGGCAGTGTTGAGCATGCGCAGGATCTCGCTGCTCTCGTTATTGACAATACGCTGCTTGATCTTGTCGTACAGCACTGGCACCGTAAATCGCCCCGTGTATCCGGGCTCGGTACTAAAGTACACATCCCTAATGAACTTGTAATCCGAGTGGCCGGCGACTGGATCGGGAATGACGTTTTCGCCGGGGAGTTTCTCATCTGCCGTGACAAAACGCCAGCCTGGACACAGTGAAAACCAGTTAGTCAATCAGCGAATAGCTAGTCAACACTCAATACATCCTCCCCACAACCCGAGACCAGGAACCCACCATTTGATCCCATGTGCCAGTGCACGGCGGACACAGAAATCACATCTTCCAGCCCCTTTAGCCGGCGTGTGATCAACGTGCGATGTGCCCATGGACACGCATAGCTAATGTACAGATGGTACCGGTCCTTTTCTGCTGGAAACTCAGCATTCGGCTCGCTAGACACCCAGCTGCGGAAGGTGCTAACTTGGCGCCGAAACTCGCCAGAGGGGTCACCGGGCTTGACCCATTCAGTAATCTTGGCAGTAGAGGATGTCTAGCAAGTGTTAGCATGATATGTAATAAGTGAGATAACAAGGGACCAGACCATTCTGAGTTGACAGTGAGTAGCAGCAGTGCTAGTGATACGAGTATAAAAATTTGGTGCAATGTGCAAAGAGGCAAAGGCTCTGTGTCTGTTTAATCGAGAGACAGATGCAAAATAACGCAGCGGCGTCATATGTAAGTTGCTAGCTAATGCGATGTAAAGTCCCTCTCTTTATACCTTTTGCTTTCCCCTGTCCTCAATATAATCACCGAATGCCGGGTCGGCGTTCTCTTCTTATTTAGGCTCAGCAGTCCCTAGTCCCCACACCGCCGCCTTCTAGCCAATCACCATTGTTCCTGCCCTCCGAGGCAACTGCCTTCCCCCTCTTAAAGAGATTCCGGCGACCTGCTATTTTTATCTTCTTTCCCTAGGCCGGACTTTGCTCCTTCCGTTTTCTTACTTTATTATTCTATGATGTCATCGCCGACCATCTTTTCTTTCTTTTTCCCTTTTTCCTATTAACATTAATCATCTTCCCTCTTTTTCATACTGATTCTTACCTCTTCCGCTTTGCCTCAAACTTTATAGCTCCACAACAGCAGCCATTATTGTAAGCTTGACTAACGCCTCACAAATCAAGCCTGTTTGACAATCCCACGTCACGCTCCCACCATCCTATAGTTTGGCCATACATTACCTTAAGCTGACCAAAACGGGGTACAAAAATAGGAGAAATATTACCAATCGCCCAGCCCCTAAGCTAGCTCTGTCATTTTTCCCGCTTCTTGTTTAGCAATAAAGATTCCCTTCTTTTCCTCGCCGAAGTAGTCTAACAGCATCGGTGGGGTCTCCAGGTAGCTTAACTTGGTCTTACTTAGTCCCCGCATTTGGAAGATCCGCTATTTATCTGTAGCACCCAGTTTATGATCATTGCTAGTACCTGTGTACCTTTATACCTGCACCTCCGGCCTCACTTCATCTCATTATGCAGTCTACAACAATATAATGCCGTTCATTCAGCTATAATAGAAACACAAGGAGCTAATCCCAGGCTAACGGAAGGGCTGCAAATCGCTGCAACACACATAGCACAACACAGTATCTGTAGTCTTGCGTCTCCCTA
Source organism: Ceratocystis huliohia (assembly GCA_038382965.1). Lineage (NCBI taxonomy): Eukaryota > Fungi > Ascomycota > Sordariomycetes > Microascales > Ceratocystidaceae > Ceratocystis > Ceratocystis huliohia. Next base: position 43,078 of record JAXCEX010000077.1, on the reverse strand, counting down.
ACCATCTACACCTCACTCCTCAAATCTCCTCTCACCGGTGCACAGTAATAAAAGGCACCTCCACATCTTCCCCATCCGCATCGTCCGCCACAATCTCAAAGATTATATCCTTCTGGTGGCTTGGAATCTCCTTCTTCGATACTGTCTCCAACAACTCCGTCAACTTCATACCCATCTTCTCCTTTGTCTTGCTAGGTGGCTGGAACGAAGCATAGAGCAAACTGACACCCGAGCTCAGCATGGAAATAGCTAGTCCCCTCTTTTCAAAGTCGTCTAGCAGCTCCTGCAGCGTTATATCCTGCACCTCAAAGCGGTCCCAGATCTTGTCCAGGGTCACCTTGCCATTAGGGCCCTTGTACTCCACCTTGGGGCTAGCGATGGGTTCGCTGAAGCCAAAGAACGGCAGTGCCAGGTTGACAAACCCATTCTTGTACTTTTCAATATCGCTTTGGCCGTCAATGATCTTGTACAGCTCCAATACCACTAGGCCCGTCACCAGAGCCGTCGTCGTGGCAATAGCCGGGATGATCTTGCCAGCGATGAACTTGGTCTTGTGTCGGTCGACAGTTTCAATCTTATAGTTCTCTGCACGTAGATTACTGCAAGCCGTGATGAAATCAATGTGGTAGTTGGAGTCATCGTCCTTTTCAAACTCGACGGGAACTAACTGGAAGCCTGAAAGTTCGCTAGGCGGGGGGATGCTGTTGACAATAGACTTGATTTCTGACTCATCGTCAAAGCTGGAGCTAGCGTTGGGGTCCTGGCAAAGGGTTAAAAGGGATCTCATGTGTTAGTGGCTAAATATCCAAAGGAGAAGGCGTGCATGGTAACTCACTGGCTCGCTGTCGTCCGCCTGGATCTTGACCGAAGATGACGGCGAAAAGTCGGGCACAATTACATTCTCAAGCTCACGTAGGTATACCTGCTTGTCGTCGCCTGGAGACTTAATGTCATAGTTGAACGCATGCAGGTTCGCTGCGGCTACAATGAACGAAAAATGAGTGGGGTTTGTCGCGTCGAATTTAAGGGCATCGGGTGCTCTCTTGGGTGCCGACCAGAATGGAGTGCCTGACGAGGTTGTGGCATCCTTGGGGAAAGTGTATAGGAGCTGTTGCACATCATTGACGAACAGCTTCTCAAACATTAGACGAGCCCATGCAATGCAGTCCTCGAAGGTACGAGGCCGGTCAATTGTCAGGCTATCGCGAATGTTCTTAAGCACATTAGACTGGTTACCGCCTTGCTGCAGAGCCTTGGAAATGTAGTCGGCCTGTGTTAGGTACATGTTGACCGTCTGCGGTCGCTGCACAAAGTGAGGCTCAAAAATATGCTCCTTGGCCCAGGCTATCGTGTGCTCAATGCGGTACGGGAAGCTGCGCACTAGGCACATGGGGAATTCCTTCTCCGGGGGATCATGAGACGAAGCATACGACTCCGTTACATTAGGCAGGACCACCTGTGTGTTGCCCTTGGTGCCCAGGGTACCGCTCTCCAAAAGAGTCTTGCGGAAAAAGACACAACGCTGGTCAACATACTGACGGGCGGCAACGTTGTCAAGAGCATTCGTGACTCCGTCAAGACCTGTCCAAAACTGTTCGTTGAAAATATGCTCCGTGTTCTTACCGACAGGCTCCTTGTGGGACTGGATGTGGCCTTCCATGTCGGGGTTCATGCGCTGCACAGCCTTAGCGGCCGAGTCACTCTTCATCTGGCCAACATCATGGGACCGGAACAAAAACTGCCGGTTCAGGTTGCTGCGCTCAATAGAGTCCATATCGGTAACAATTATCTTGCCCTCAGGTCCCGTCCCCAGACCAATCATAGCCCAATTCTTAAGCATCTCACAGCCAATGGCACCAGCGCCTACCAAAAACTCCTTGGTGTTGGCAATCTTGGCCTGGAATTCCCTACCAAACACGGCAATCTGGCCATCGTATCTACTTCCAGTAGGTTTGCACAGCTCTTCAGACCGGGGAGTGTTGACAGGAAGCGATTCTAGCGAGTCAAAATACATCCATTGCTTTACAGGATGGAACTTGCCCGATACAGCCTTGAGCACTTCCTGAGCCGCGATGCCACCAATAAAGGCAGCCATGGGCGTCAGGGCTCCAGTAGCCTGGTAGGCCAGCTCTGTCATGAGGTTAGTGTCAAACTCAACCTCAATTTTGGCCTCGGTTGCAATCTGCTGAGACAGCTTGAAGACATCAGCTGCATCGTCCTTGCTAAAGGGGGCTGGAAGGCGGCCCTTGTCCTCAGCAAAGGCGTGTAGAGCCTGGAAACCAACATGCAGTTGTTGCGGGCGGTCAAACTTGGCCCAGTCTGCAATCAAAAACTCAGGGTCCTTGAGAGCAGAAGACAGGTTCTTGAAGTCAAGAACCTTGGGCATCTTGACTTGCTGCCATAGACCGCCCTTCTTGTACTCGCCGAGAGTCGAAACATCGCCAATAGAAAAGTTGTAGGGGCCCTTGACGGTAACCTTGCGCGGCTCAGAATTATTCAAGACATCCATGCCCTCGATCTCGGTGAAAGTGACGTAGTCGCCGTCCTCCAGGCCATGGCGGGCCTCATCAAGAGTGCTAACCAGGCCAGTCTCGTCAATATTGACGACGATGCCACTTAAAGCAGCCTCACCATTAGGATCAGTGACGGTGAAATTGTTGCCGAAATCGCAAAATATGGAGCCAAAAAGACCAAAAGTTTCGGCAGTAATGACGTAAATGTTATGCTCGTGGCAGAAATCGGCAATGGCGATCTTCTGCTTAAGAGGGGTATCAGTAAGGACGACAACCTGGTATTTAGAGAGGCCAGTTAAATCAGAGTCGAGGGTTCTACAGAACAATAATCCTAATTAGCAGACAGTTGTAAAGAGAAAAAAAAAAAAGGGGGGGGTGGTGAGAAAGATAGATGGGAAAGGATAGCTCACTTCGAAGCAGTCTTATGCACATGAATTGGTACGTAGGCATTCAGCTCAGCCAATCTAGGAGCGGAGACCTCATCGCGGGGCTTGCTAATGTCGGCATCGCGCAAAAAGAACTGCGATGAGAGGTCAACCAGAGTTACGGGCTTAGGGTCATAGACAGACAAGCTCTTAACACCAGCAAGCGCCACATTCTTAGCAATCTCGATACCCAGGCCCTCAAGCCCAACGACGAGAACATTCGACGCGCCCATGCGCTTCATAGCCTCGTGGCCGAGAACATAAAGCTGGCGACTATACAGGGACTCATCGATTTCGGGGGCCGAGACAGCAGCGCCATTATCAGCGCCAGTAGGCTGGTCTTTCATATCGACTTCCGCCATATTGTGTGTGCGAGCTGTGGTGTAATCAACAGAAAGATGTCAATATATTGAGGGAAGACGGATATTAAGGATAACTTTAGTTTGGCTGGAGAAGGCGGACCTCAAGGTTTCGTCTTTATTGTATTATGGGATACAGCTAAGACCCTGCAGCTTATTTTGCTGTTCTCAACTCTCGAATATGTATAGGCAATGGAGAAGATGAAAAAGTAGAAAAGAAAAACGCAGTCTCAAGACTATGGAAGAAAAAGCGGCGATGTTAGTTGTTTTGTTTGTTGATTTATTTAGAGGATAAAGAAGAGAAGAAGGATGAAAAAGAAGATCAGGATAGAGAAGCTTAGCTAGACACAAAGAAAGCATGTTATTAATTATCCCCTCCCCCACTATAACGGCCCTTCAATACAGCAGAGACAGACTCTCTAGGCCTTTTTAGGAGGCTTTGATGTTTCCTGAGTGGGGAAAAGATGGCCAAAAAGAAGAGGGGCAGGAACAAACAAGGCTGTCGCTTTCTTTAGCTGACTAAACAGATTCAAGCTCAGCCTCATCAGCCCTTGCTATCTATTAATGGAAAGAGGGGTTTGAAACTCTAGGCTTGTTTCGCACAGTGAATAATCATAAATACATAGCGGGCATTGCAGAAATGCGCAACCATATATCGCACTGTCCTTGCATTGTCTCTTTCCCCTACCTGTTCTCTTATCCCTTCCACTATTCATGCAACTTGTTGTTGCTTTGTAAAATTGTTACTTAATTTGATTCAAAAGCGGCTTCGTGTGTTGTAACCGTCTCTCTAGCTTTCTAGCTAAGCATAGCTATTTTAGTTCTTTCTTCTAATCTCCTTCAGGTGAATATCGCTACGATGTTTGACATCGGTTGTCAGTAACGAGCTGTGATAGCATTGGATAAAATGGACGAGCAACTTACAAGATCAAGTCAGAGTTGGGAGGGATGATGTTGCCGAAGCCTCTGCAAAAAAACAAACTAGTCAGTAACACATTAAGACAGATGGCCCGGTATACCCAGGGCTTTGTAGAGCTGCTGCCCCTGCTGCTGTCCGTTCTGGCTGATATTGTGGTTGGCTATTCGCAACCTACCTCTCTTTGTATCCCATTTCGCTAGGGATATCTAGAACGGCCTTCTCGCCGACCTTCATTTTACTAACGCCTTCTTCCCAGCCTGATAGGTTTGTTAGAATAATCTCTTGGTCGCAAGCTTTGTCTCTACTTCACTTGCCCTGAATGAGACGCCCCTCGCCAATGGGTGTAGTAAAGTCAGGACGTGAGTCGAACCTAGAGCAGGATTATTGTAAGTTAGTAGACATGCACACACAAGTCTCTCTCTCTCTATCTCTCTCCCTCTCGTTGCTTCTCTTGTTGTTTGTTTGGTACGTACAGCTTTCCCTTTTGCTCGGGCTGTGTGTCGTCCTTCAGGTAGCCAGCGTATGCTATCACAACAGTATCGCCGCGGGAAGGCGTGTCGCCTTGACCATCCTGAATGAGCCTCTTTTGGACTTGACGAGCTTCCATTGTGATTTGTTTTGTTTTTTCCTCGGTGTGGATAAGCGGACAGGTGAGTAGCGGTAATTTGAGATCCAAGATGAACGGAATAGAAAAGGAAAAAAAGAGACAGAAAGGTGCAGAGACAGGAAGGTGAGAGAACCACCGGCTTCTTGTAGCTTTGCTCCTTCAGTGTTGTTTGCCGCCTTAACTAGAATACAGCAAGAGTAACTTGCTAAGTAGGTAAGCTACTTATTTGGTACATGCTACGGTATACAATTCTCAATGTGTCTCTATGTACTTTCCAAGTTTCTTCAGTCCAGCCCAGTCCAGCTAGCTGCAAGGTAGGTGGAGCTTTCAAAACAGGAAAGAGGGGGGTGTGCAAAATGCGGGGCATCATCACAGGAAGAAACAAAAAGAGGACAAATCCCGGCCACAGGTCTCCAATGGCAAGTCAGCAGCTTGCATGCGTAATTAACTGAAGAGGGGTTTGTTTACATTCCAAGTAGAGAAAATAATAAATCAACCGGGAAAAAATCAACAATCCGAATCAAGAAGGCAGTTGCTGTAATTGGCCAAAGCAGAAAAGACGAGGCGAAATAACAGGGCTGTTAGCGATGGGCGGGTCTCGCTCTGTTGTTGCTGCTCTTTAGGAGCTCAAATGGAACTCAAAAGAAACAAAAAGAGCCCCAACAAAAGAAGGGAGCAATGGAAGGGAACAAAAATAGGCAAGCACCAGTAGGCCAAAAGTCGCCATACTCTGAAACTTCTCGATAAGGCGAAAAGAGGCTGATGCTTCTTTCTGACCGACCCTCCCCTCTAGGGTCTCAAACTCACCAAGATCTCTACTTCACACCACTTCGGTTACCAACTCCAAACTTCAAACCCATAAACCTTCAGCTCCCAACCCCGCCTCCAATTCCGCCAATTGATTTCCCCACTGCTAACTCCGCCCCTCTATCCTGATTACATAGATCAACCGCACATCCGTCGTCGTATTGCTGCGAAAAACAAGGCAGGTAAACGCTGAATAATACCACAGAAATCAGCTACATATCCATCTACATCTGTTGAGCGTAATCCACATCACAATGCAAGTCCTTCAGCTAAAAATCCCGCTTCGGACTCTAATATCTCCTCCAAGGTCGGTGTAGACTTTTATTTGCAATAGAAACAGTGACAGCGATGGTCTTTTGACGTGCTTTGGAAGTCCATGTTAGTACGTGTATATATGTCTGTAGACATTCCCTCCTTCTGGCATGAGCCAAAAAGCTCGCAAACATGTCTACTGCTTGGTGTGCAACTGCGCTAGCAGCCTTTTTTACTTTACTTCGCAGCACCAGCTGTGTATGTCTAAAAATATGTGTGCAGATGAGAGCAAGTACATAGCCTAGCTTAAGTTAAACTTATGACTAGTATCGAGCCTCGCATGTATGCACGCTGGTGTTCTCCCCAACTTCCATTCACATTCATACAAGACCGCAGCCAGAACTAGACCAGACAAGGCCAAACCTCTTCTATTGCCGCATCATCTCTCCCTCTCCCTCGCTCTCTCAACAATAGACTAGTCTCATACGACACCAAGAGTGGATATCCAACTGGCCAGCCGTGTTTAGTGAGTAATCTCCACTGACTTTTTAAGTGACTTCAAGTTGATTGTTCAATGATTCAACTAGAGTATACAACTCGTTGTGCTGTGTTTTTTGTAATCTAGAGGCAAGATAAAACTTAAAAGTAAACCTTACAAGCTCAAACTGCATCCTTACACCACCCCATTCCACACCAGGTCCAAGTTCAAGCTCGAGACTTTCTCCAATCCCAAAGTTCTGACCTTCAAATCTCAGTTCCTTTCAGCATCACATCATTGTTACATGCGCTGGGCTGTATACATATGCATACTCCAGTATAGCAAGGCTTTTCTTTTTCAGCTACACTCGACGAATAACATCTCTTCATCGCCAAATAGGCTGCTTTTTTTCGTATCCTTTATCCTTCCCATGCAGCGCCATCGCCCTCCCCATTTTTATACAAAAGTTGATTGACTAGCAAGACAGCCATTACCAAATGCAACGAAGCGTACTGTTGTGCTCTCGCTTAACCCTAACTCGGATATCATTGTGTAACTCGAGTCTCTAGACGCTAGGGTTTTGTTGTAGCACAAGTCACGATGGTGGGCGTTGATCCACAGAATACGAAAAGAACCCAAGTCTTGCCTGTCTTAATATCTCGATGTCTATAATCTTAGATGTCTTAGATCTAATAGCAAGCCGCAGTACATAGAGCCATCGGAGCTGTGACTGTGACTATACTTTTTTTTTTCCAACTGTCGCTACCTCTTCTCTCTTTTGCTTCAACATATTTTCGTTAGGGTTACACATTTTCAGTTGGGGGAACACAACAGGTGGAAACACGATGACAATTTCAAAGGCACAGTGGAAGTGTACGTGTTTTTATTTCATTTATTCCCATACCTCGGATCTTTGCCGAAGTCTATGAGTCCCCGGGTCTATGACCAGAGTAAAGTCTCCTTAAACGACGAGGGAAGAGGCAAAAGAAGCGCTAGTGTAGTGGGTGGCTACGGCGCAGTTTCCCTAGAAAACCAGAGAGGCAAATGACGACGAAGAAAGAGATAATATATGGATCAAAATTGGATTGTATCTGGATTGTGGCAGTTCATATTTACGCGAAACGATATACTTGCGGTTACTAGCTTGTGTCTGTCGTCTCTGTCCGTCTGTGTATGTGTATGTCGTAAAAAAGCTCTCGAGCCCCTTAAAAGCTCTATCATTAATAACAGCACATCTTATACAAGGAGAGAGAAGGCCCAGCCATATAAAATAGTCACATAGCATTAGCCAAGCGACGATATACGAGACACCAATAGTGAAAAGAAAAGGGCAGAAAAGTAGAACACCAAGACTGGCGTTTCTGTGTTTGATTTCATCGATCTTGTTGTCGTACGGATTTTATCAGATAAGAAGGGGCAATGAAGAGGAATTGAAGTAAAAGGGATACATTATTTGATTTATCCGTGATATCCGTTGTCAAGTCTGATTTTTGCGTCTTTCCAGCAAAGGATCATGAGGTCTATGCCTAGAGCCAATGTCATAGCAAAAGCGCGACCAGAGCACCACACTCACTCACATGCATGCACATAGACGCCAGCAAGTTAGCGCTCAGCCCACTGCGGTCATCACTAAGAACGGCCCAGTTCTGATTTTCCATGATCAAGAGACACTAAAGGCCCGTGCCTCATGAAATAAACAGTCCATGATTCAGTGCAATTACGTATGCTCTACCTGAGAACCTAGTCCTCCTGTTGCTCAAGATAACGTAGATTTAGACATGAGCATCATTTTTGAGATCTGATTCAAAGCCGTACCTATCGACCCTTCAAAGGCTTCTGTTAATAAAATTACTCGACCGTTATAGTTACGGCGATGATCAGGAAGTGACTTCCTGACCGACACCGTGACAGGGCTGTGCAAATATGTATAACGGGGAGGAGGAGAAGAAGAAGAAGAAGAAAGCAAAACAGCGTAATGAGAACCGGCTGTACCAGTGCGTACGTTGAAGAAAATCAATGATATTATAATTCTCGGAGTATTTTGGTGCTCTTTTTCCTACCTGTTCTTGTTTGATGTTTCGTAGATCCTATACCAGCGTTGTGAATGTGCAGTTATACGTGTTGAGTATAAGCAAAGGAGAGTAGTTTAATCGTTGCCAATGGGCTCGGCAAACTAATGTATGTGTTAATAAGGATCCGGCTAAAGAATAGTCTAGACCAAGCCCTAAGTGACGGCTGAGCGCCAATCACAATAAACAGCCAATAAAGAGACAAGGGAAAGGGGAGACATGGACAGCAAGAAACAGGAGAGAGGGAGAGAGAGGAGAGAAAAACTTGTTTGCTAGTATCTGTTCCACGCTAAGACAACAAGTACGGAAGATGATTTTCGTAAGTCCAAGTTCTAGGCCAGGTTTTATTATTGCTCATGACAAGACGAGAAAGAAGACTAGGTGAAATCTAGATGTTGAGCGGTAGTATTTTCAGCCATCTTTTGTGACTCTTTTCTTTTGTTTTTGTTCTTTTTCTCAATCCTGTAGTTGTCTCTCTAGCCTCCGCTCTCGCCCTCTACCCTTCTGTTCCGTTTTGACTCTAGTGTCGTCTCAAACATAGTAGTGGTGCTTCCCCTTTAATCTTGATTTTGTGCTGCTTGTGAAGATGATGCGTGAGTCCCATTTGTCTTATCTCGTTCATGGTTCTTGTCTTTTACTTGTCTGTATAGTATTTGTCTTTGTAAAGTTGAATGGAACAAGGAGACGCATAGAGCTTGACATAAGCTGCTGCCTCAAGACGTTTTAATCATCCTTTTTTTTCGAGGATGTTTGTTTGTGTCTGCCGCTGGTGAAGCCGCTATTTAATATGCTTATATTTGTGTTTCCTTCATCACAATGTTCCCCGTATTTTAAGCAGTTCCTTGTATTTTAGGTCTTATCATCAACTGTGTGTTAGGGTTAGAACAGCACAAACCCTGCGTTCCTACCCTCTTGCTGGGGGAAAAGACGCTTGCAAGCCCTCTTGAATCCCAAATTTCGCTTCGGGCTCTAAAAGAGCCTAGACCACACCACTACTGTTACAGTAATCCCGTAACGACAACTACATTGCTATATTGGCGACAGGCCACCCATTGTCTGCCTCTTTTCCGTGAGCAAACCCCTGCCCTTATCAAGAAAAGTCAAATCACCCTGGAGAACCATAGAACAGGCGAAATTTTCATGGGATATTGTGGCGGTAAGTCGGATTGTCATGCCGTCTTTCTTGTTAGACTGAAGGCTTCCTGGAAGCTTGTATGAGGTCCTGGAGGACGGAAGAGTTGTTTCTCCGAACCCTACGGATATTCCTTGAGGTGCTTCGCGAGACTAGAGCGAGGATAATGTAGAACTTTGACAAGACATTATGAGACAGGTTTGGCCGACAGAACAAGAAAATGGGGGCTTCTTCGGTGATTTCTTTCTTAGCCTGTCTTGTTTTGCTTGTCTGTCTTCTTGCTCACGCAAAAAAAGAGCCGGGCTCTATTCAAGGCTATAGATCTGCGTTATATAATTTGCAGGATCAGGGCTAAATAAGCAAGCTCACCAGCAAGTTGGGGATGTTGGGCCGGGTGCTGGTCCATGTATCGGGCCATAGCTGGCTTGCTGTTGGCATGTGCCCTGAAGAAGACAGATACCGACGCCGACAACTTAGCACGGCATCAGGACTTTGGAAGTTAGAGAAGCTTTTGCCGTGTTGGATTGACCAGCACAGTCACTCTCGTGGCCCTGCCCCTACGGGCCGGTCGTTATTTCGATCTTGTCTTCGGATTTTGCTCTGCCACTGAAGCAACCAAGAATATAAAGTCTGGTACATATTCGTGCTGTGCTGTTGGTCGTGGTCAGAGAAGCTCCAAGGCGTATTCAAAGCATGGCTATTATGTGTTATCTTTAGACCAGGAGGGCCCGCTTGAGATATATATCCTTGCGTATTTTGTCATCATCCTGCGAAGCACCTGTCAGGGCGGTGCAAGAATTTCGAGTAAACAACTGGACTGACAGCGAAAGGGACAAATCTCGGAGGAGAATCTTATTACGGTTGCCGTTTCTGAGGAAAAAAAAGTAAAGCACATAAAATGGCTTGTATTTTGGTGATCAATGTGATCATGGATAGGCTCAAATGCCTCCTTTCCCCTTCCCCATGAAAAAGCCCAACGCCGCATTAATAGCTTATGCGGTTGGCGAAGGAGCTAGACTGGATTGGGCGTAGTGAGTTGTATAAAGGAGAAAAAAGGGTTATTAGCTTGGATATGTATAACTGTGTGGGCTCTTCTAAAACAGCACACTGTCTGCACCATGCTTGGTGGTGCCTGAGGGCACAGTGCAATGTGTGGATCCGCAACCCACAGGCCCCTGACACAGCTGTGCAAAGAAGTAGCTAGACTCAGGAAACTGGCGAGATCCAACTAGACCCCTTGGCTAGTCTGGTGTCGTGGTCTCCGTAAGAGTCGCTAGTCCAAGGCACTGTGTGTTCCTGACTCTACTGCTCCGCTATTTTGCTCTATGAATTTGTTGTCTCTTTTTATTAATTGACTAATTTATTGGGTAGTTTAATATTTATTGTCTTCTCGTATAATATCTGTTCATTTTAATCCTCCGAGGGGGGGAGGGTTCTTTTTCTTTGTGTGAACAGCCGAGTCCCAGATGATTATTCTACATGCCCCTTATCATCTTCGCTACAGCTTCTCCAGTGTTGGAACAGACAGGCGGAGCCAGTGATGGAGTGGTGAAGGCATTCGCGAGTGTATGATAGAATTGCGCACCGCTAGGTGATAGACTTGGGGTCCCCCGGTTGTTGCTAGTGCCAGCGGAAAGCAACAGCAGGACTTAGCACATAAATTGCGTCCCATCCACTCATGTTAGGGGGAAAAGTCGAGAGAATGCCAGTACCACTGCCGCGTGAAAAATGTATACGCCTATCCAAGTGTGTGAAAAGATATGCTTTTGTATTTTGCCTATTCTATTTGTCGGAAAAAAAAGCAGTGACAGATTCGTTAGTATACAGCCCCAAGAAGAGAAGGAAGGCAAAGAGGAAGACACAAAGAACATGAAAAGAAGGAAAAAGAAGAGCAACTGCCAAGCTTGGGGAGACGAGAGGGAGACGGAGAGGGTCCTCCATTCCCACGCCCCATTCTTCTTGTCTTTGTCTGCAAGATGGCCATGACTTCTTGCCTTATTTTCCTTTTTCTCTCTCTTTCCTCTTTTGTCGGAGTTCGCACGTGTATACATAGTTTTTCCTTCGTTCCTTTCCTGGTTCTACCTCGACTTCGACCTCGTACCTGCTTTGATAGAAGTGTGCAATGAACACAGAAAGGACATGTGTCTATCTGCCTTTTCTGGGTGGGTGAATAAGTGGATAAGTAATAAATGTAACAGACATAAGAGAGGCAATAGCCAGGTCTACATGCAAACGAAGCAGGACAAAGGGAAGGAAACAAACACGAGAAATGACCAGCACAGAGCAAAGGAGGAACATGATGACGAGGGCAGTCGTAGTTTAACTGTGCTCATTATCAGTCAGTCTACTTTGACCACTTTGGGCGCCTGATTTTGTGCAAAGCAAAGGTAGTGAGTCTGAGCCGGGCTCGGTTCTTGCTCATTTCCCATTCCCGCTCGCTTCGAAGCGAGAGAAATTTATCTAGTTAGTGAGGTGGTCCTCACGTTCTCGTGAGTTTTGTCATGGGCATCTCAACAGGCTTCAAACCTGCTTCTCCTCTCCTCATCATAATCACAAAGTATGTCGGTACTGCATCTTGATCTATACGTCAGAACTTATACATGATTAATTTTTCTTGCCCTCATTACTCTTCCTCTCGTCTCTGTGCTTGCTTTTTTTTTTCTTCCCCTTGAGGCTCTTGCCTTTTTCCTCGTTTGCTCCGCTGCAACTGCACTGTACCTGCCTTGAACCTTGCACCAAAGCGCAGATTTAGCGGCCGGCCCCTTCCATTTTTGTCCCTGCACGTTTGTTCTTTCCTCTTCACAATTCCCTCCCTCTTCCCTCCTTCACCCCCGTTCCCTTCTATTTCTCCCTCGCTCTCGCCCTTTTTCCTCGCTCTTTTTCTCCCTCCTTTTTTTTTCTTCTTTCTTGTTGCGTCTTTCTTCTCCCCCTCCCCTCCCACAAGCTTCACATCAAGCGGCGACTGAGTCGTTCTTTCGATTCAAGCTACTGGTTGAGATATTCGCCCTTAATCAATCTCTGCAATCTCTTTCCTTTTGGTTAATTTTCATTTCGATCTATTATTCGATGCGATAGCCATCTCCACTATCTTCACCCGTACTCTGTCGCTCTTTTATTATATCGCAATCTACCAGTTGTCATATTGTCTTTGCCTTTTCCTATCTACGATATACTCGACGCTACAAAATCATTTGTCCAAACTGTCCAGTCACATCAAGCCTAGCCTTCACACCATACTTCGACTTGTGGACTGTTAGAGCCGCCCGTTCTCCTTACACTCACGCGAGAAACGACCAGCCAACGAGAAAGACTTCTTTACACCTAATACGGGACCGTTATATTCCATGTATCTCATTGCGACTGTTCGGATTAATTCGTTTGCTCTCGATACTTGCATCTAGAGTATTTTGTCACGCCTCTTTGCCGCAAAACACTCTGCCTCAGTTCTATTTTTGGTGTTTCGTCGGTCTTTCGACGCGTGCACTTGATCGCTCTTTTATTCTTTTTGGTTTATTTAGTGGCCACACTCTTTCTCTCCAGTTTCTGGAATTTGTAAGTCCCATTTGTTTTTTTCTGTTCGGTTGCGTGCTTTTTTCGTTTTGTCTGTCGCTTTCTGGGGTTTTGCCCGGTTATATTGGGCGTGCAACACCTCCTGCCCCTGCAGCCAACCAGTTCACGAATATTGCTTTCTTGATGTGTCCCGTATCTTGCTGGACACATTGCTCTAGGTAGAAGGATTGAGCAATGAACACTATTTCCTTCCTGTGACGAGCTAACTTTGCGTCCTTCGATCTAGACATTCGTTGACACTTTTACGTCCACAAACACATTCGTTCAACATAACCCCGACGTATACATGTCAGTTCTGCGATGCTCACCACTGGTACACGTTGACTGCCCAATCGCTAACATGTCCAAATACAGTATTCATACCGCAAAACTAGTTCAAAATGCAGGTAAAGGCTATTGTCCTGGGCACTGCCCTGGCCATGGCGTCTACCGCCGCTTCTGCTGAGCTTCGCCCTCGCTTCTACTTCCCTCGCCAGGTTAAGCGCGAGTTCACAAACTCCGACTCAAGACAAGGAGAGGTTTTTGCTCGCACGACTAGTGAAGAGTCCCAGAATACTGAGGAGCTTCCCGTCTTTACGTACAGTACCAAAAACGAAGAAGAGGAGACCACGTTTGAGAAGTCAGTTGTTCACATTGCTAAAGTTGAAGACACCAACGACGAACTAAGCGTGTCTGAAGGCTATGTTGCAGCCTATAACAACCCAACTGCTTACTCGTCTTCCTCTTCAGACCTTCCGACAGAGTCATCGACAGAGACTAGCAAAAGTAGCACTACTGCGTCCACTGACCTTGCCTCGGAGACTACAAGCCACGAGAACTTGAAGACCACTCCGCTGGACCTTGAACCTGAGGTAACCTCCTACCTCACGGTGACGGCCCCAACTACTGTTGTTGTCCCTACAAAGCCAACGAAAATTACGGAGGATACTAGCTCAGACTATCCCAACACTTACGTTTCCCAGCCAAGCAGTGGCAAGTCTAGCTCTACTGAGCCTTTCGTTTCTCTTCCTGTCACCACAATTGATGATGAAACTTCTACCTCAACCAATCCTGATACGTACATTCATGTACCCACTACCTTCCTGAAAGGGACTGGTGCGTCTAGTTATACGAAGAGTTCAATCTCAAGCTCAGAGACCCATGCTACCACCCCGGGTACCGTACCCGAGAGCAGCTCAAGTTCCAGCTCTTCAGAGCCGTTCGTGACACTGTCGACGTCTACTGACGGTGCAAGCTCAGGATTTCCAGAGTCTTATCTTACTTTGCCTACGACTTCGATTGAAGATTCCACTTCTACTAGTACCACTAGTACTTCCGAGAGTCAGATTACTCTGCCTGCTACTTACGTGGACGATGACTCGACCTCAACGTTCCCCGAAACTCTGATCACTATTCCTACCACTGTCATTGATGGTTCTATCAGCTCTCACTTGCCCGAGACATATGTCACTGTGTCTAGTGAGGAACATAGCTCGACTGAGGGTGATCGTGTTGCTACATCAACTAACACGTCATCGGAGTATGAACCTACATCGGCTCCTGCTGCCAGCTCTTCTGATCGTGAGCCTACACTTGTTCTTGGTACTGGTCACACTACCAGTCGCACTGCATCTGCTACTGAGACCTACCACCAGCCCGAGCTTACTGCCAGCAGCGTTGAGTCTAGTTCTACCAAGCCGACCATAATTCCTGGACCTGGGGCCTCCACTACCAGCAACAGTGAACAGACCACCACTACCGACTCTTTGCTTATTCCCCTACCTGAGTCGACTAGTGGACATGTCGGTACTGGCACTGCCTACACCAGTGAAGACGCTACTACTACTACTGACCCTTTGCTGATTCCTCTTCCCGAGTCGACTAGTGGATATGTTGGCACTGGTACCGCTACCGTTAGTGAACATACCACTACTACCGACCCTTTGCTTATTCCTATTCCCGAGTCGACTAGTGGATATGTTGGCACTGGCACCGCTACCGTTAGTGACCATACCACTACTACTGATCCTTTGCTTATTCCTCTTCCCGAGTCGACTAGTGGATATGTTGGTACTGGCACTGCTCCCGTCACTGCTCCCGATGTTGAAACCTCGAGTAATGGTCCTGTAGCTACTTCTAGCGACGTTCCCAAGGTCGGCTACACCTCTACTCCTGGTGTTGAGACTACTAGTGCTCTTGAGAGCAGCACGAGCACTGGCCCGATCGTTGTTCCCCTGCCCGAGACTACTACGAAGCCTGTTGTCCCATTGCCGCAGTCCACTACAAGTGACTATGCCGTGCCTGTTCCTGAGACTACTAGTAAGGGTGTGGCAACTACCACTGAGACTCCTCTGGTGCCCGTGCCTGTGCTCACTACCTCGAAACTTCCAGTTGACATCCCTCAGGTCACTACGTCTCAGCCTACGGTTGACCTCCCCAAAACAACTTCTGAGCCTCTGATTCCCTTGCCTGAGACAACTACGGAGCCTTTGGTTCCTGTGCCCCAGTCGACTACTAGCGAGTATGGCGTCCCTGTGCCCGAGGCCACTACTGCTAGCATTGTGACCACTGAAATTCCTGAGGTGCCTCAGCCCAAGACCACCTCATCTGAGCCTCTGGTTCCTTTGCCCGATGTCACTAGTGTAAAGTCTCTCCTTCCTCTGCCTGAGACCACCACTGAGCCCGCAGTCACTGTTCCTGAAACTACTAGCGTGCCTTACGTTACAACTTCCGAGCCTCTGATCCAGCTACCTGTTTTGACCAGCTCTAAGCCTCAGACTGTCCCTGCAGATACGACTACCGCTCCTGTTGCTGAATACCCTACTAGCGGTATTCCGTCTGCTACTGCCTCTGCCATTGAGACTTTCCCCACTGAAGATGCTCCCATTCCTACATCTACTGTTGCAACTGAGTCATCCGGCATTGTCCTCGGACCCAGTGGTATCATCTCGTCTGTCCTGGACGAGGTCCCTACATCAAGTGTCCCTTTGGTTCCTGGCACTTCAGCTGATGAGACCTATGTCAACACCGCTACTTCCGGTGCTGCTACTGGCATCACCACTCCGATAGCCGTCCCTACTGAATCTGCTACCACTAGCGACCTGCTTCGTCTGCCTGTGACCGACTCTCTGAGTGAGAGCTACACCCCTGGTGCCCCTACTGCCCCTGGTTCTAGCACTACTACCTCGGGATCTCTAGTTATTGCTCCTGAATCCACCACTTCCTATCTCCCTCCTACAGGTGCTCCCATCCCTACTGGTACACAGGATCAGACCACTACTGAGGGCGCGACTGATGTTCCCGCAGGATCCTCAGCGATAGGCTCCAGTGCTGGTGTTCCTACAACGGGTGCTGAGTCTCTGATCACTGTTAACCCTGCGAACCCGACATCGACTGGCCCCACTACTCCAGGTATTGAGAGCACGCTGACACCTGATGCTCCTGTTGTCGGAGGTAGTGAAGGCACTGGTCGTCCTACCTCTGCCCCGACCAGTGGCGCTCCTGCTGCTACTGGAACTGACACCACAGCTCCTCCCTCTGCGGCCCCTACCTATGGTGATTCGCAGCCAATTGACGCTTCATCTAGTAGTAGTGATGATGGACATACCACAGATGTTCCTGCTGCTCCTACCACTACCCAGCCTCCAGTAACCTCTATTGCTGTGGTCAGTTACATCCAGAACACCCAGGATTGGCTTGGTACCCAACTTGTTCAAGACACTGCCGCTCCGACTATTGCTAGCGATGCTCCGGCTCCTACTGCTTACGAGGCCTTGCCCTCAGATATACCTTCCAGCATCGACAGTGGTGTCGACATCACTCAGCCTGAAAAATCTACCCTTGTTCGTCTCTGCTTCGACCGTAATCTTCATTACGAGTTTGTGGCCAAAAACTACACCGCGGCTCAGCAGATATTTGCCAACGTGCCGCGTATTGTGTCCTATGCTGAGGATATTGCGTTGGAAGACGTCAAGGTTACTAGCTTGGTCCCCCTGCAGACAATGAACACCCTAGGCTTTATAACCACTTGTGCTCACATGTATGTGCCGAGTGATATCGTGACGAAGCTGTCAAACGATATCAATCTTGCAATCTCTAAAATCTACTCTAATCCTGTCCTCATTGCCGCTCAGCTTGCTAAGACTATCAACCCCTCCATTGACATTATTCCTGGCGCTGATGAGGCTCTAGTGGGTAGTACATATGCTACAACTAGTGGTACTAAGAGCGGCAGCAAAGGAGGCTCTGGAAGTACTGATGGGAAGACAAGTGGAAATGGTGGTCTTTTTGGAAGCAAGAGTAACGATGATGATGACGACTCGCAGTCACCCAAGCAGAAGAGTACCGCTGTTGGCATTACTGTCGGCGCCGCCCTCTTCGTGGCTGCTGGTTACGGCGCCGCCATGTTTATCGTGGCACGTCGGTATAAGAGCAAGAAGCAGTCCCACCGTCGGTCATCTTCTATCAGCAACACATCGTCTGATATGCAGCAGGCTGAGGCTGGCATTGCTCCTCCTATGATGGGAGGTGCACTGATGAGTCGTGAGTTCTCGTCTTACGGTGCCATGACGCCAGGCGAGCGCGAGAGCCATGGTTCTGGTCGCAGCGCTGGGCCGTCAGTCAGGGCTGCCGGCATTTCACCGCCTGTTGCTGCTGAGAACTCTCTTGGTTGGAACTAAGCGTCTGTTTTGCACAGACTAAGCCACTGCCCCACGATTCTGCCCTTTTTTCTTTCACTCCCCTTCTTTTTTTCTTTTCTTCCACCTTTGATTGGACACTAGAGGAACTATTTGGCTGTGATGTGGGCTCATGTTGGTGAAGCTCTTTTTTTTTTCTTTTCTCTTTTATCTCCTGTCTTTCTTTTTCTTCAATTCATGTATACATCTATCATCTCTCTAGCGACATCTTAACACCATATCATAACCGAACAACGCGAATCTCTTGTCTTTTTTTTGGCTTTTTTATTTTTGTTGCTTTTGCTCTCATGCTTCTATTGTTGCTGCGTTTTATTCTGATGTCTCTTGCGTCAGTCTTGTCTCCTGTACTCTCTTTCGATACCCAGAATTTAGGACTAAATCAAAAACGAAACTGGAACTGTGATAATGTTAAATTGATTTAGGTACAAGAGATATAGAGACAGGCGTAGGTAGACAACAAGAACAATATGGTGAATGGGTGCCTGTTGGGTGAAGGTAGCCTCACACCGGTGTTTTCCCCTTGTTATTTTGCTTTCCTTATTATTGCTATCCGTCCTTTTATGCACTTCCCTGTTTCTTTCAAGCCCACGTTTTAAATACCCCCATCTTCTAGCAACACCGGAGACGATGTCTTCACGTTCACGTATATGTTTTCATGCGAAATCAAAACAACATATCTCTGTTGAAGCTATTCTACTTTTCTTGCGCTTGTTTCCTTTGGAACTCCTCTTCTTTCTATTTCATTTCTTTGTTCTGGCGACAATATTTGCTCTAGACTTCACCTATTTTTAATGTCTTCGGCTTATTATTTTCCATATAGTAATGCTATTTTGTTGTTTTCCTAGCTCTTCTGGTGTGATGCATGTGCAATATGAGCATGAATGCAAGGCAATGTAGGATGTAGGTCAAGATTGGCCGAAGTAGATGTGACACAGAACAGGTCGAAGGGGCAGTGAGGGCTGGTAGGTGCAAGAAAAGGGGAACCGGGTGGTGGAGAAGACAAGAGAGAGAGCTGTCTTTTGGCCTGTTCTTTGAATATTCTAGAACAAGAAGTGAAGGGAGGAAGCTGGTGATTGTACAGATGTTCCAAGTAGCGCTCGCTATGGGCTGGTTCTTTATGTCGCCATGTGTTTCTTTGTGTTTCTCCTGTCTTTGTCTCATGCTTTGTCGCGCACGCTGTCGCTAGCAGGATACAGCGTTTGTTTCTAAAAGAAATCCTGTCATCTGTCCAAGACACTGGACTAAGAAACTTCACTGACTAGGAAACAAAGAACGGCTGTGGGAGGTGGCGATGAGGGCTTGTATAAAGAGGGGTCGGTTGCCAACGAGATAGAGTGTCCTGGGTCTGTTTGCAGCACCGTTCGACTCGAACAAGAATACTATAACAATATATACAGCTTACAGAATACGGCAGATACAGCCCATCGCCCCTCACTGTCTTCCTGTCTCATTGCCGGCTCTTTAAATCGGCTGAATTGCACTTGGAATTGGCACATAGCCACGCATCTCCTCCTCTTTCTGCTTCTCATACTGCATTTGTCGCCTGTTTCACCTGTGTCTTCTGTATCTGTTTGTCTCGCCTATTGTTTCTCTTCTCTTAGGTAAGTTCTGCTCTTTTCTTTCGGGCTAACGGGGCATCATTAGACTATACCATACGCCATATCCATCCTAGCCTTTCTGCTGCGACTTGCATCACATCGTCATCATCGCCTCCGCCGAGGCTCTAAAAGAAATGGATAGACTTGGCTACTGATGGTTTGGCTCTTGAGAACTAAGTAGGGCTACAGCCAAAGACAGAAGACAGAAAGCGGGATACTAGAGGTTGGAGGTCTAGGACTAAAGACTAAAGATCAGGTACGCCCCCTTCCAAAGTATGAGCTTTGACTAACTTCTTCTAATGGCATTGAACAGGCACAGCTACAGCCAGACCTTGAAAAACTCCAAACAACGCCAGACACTGCCCCAACTACACTATAGCTAATCACAAGCCCCAACCTGCTTCGTCCCCCCTACAATGTCTGTCCCCTGCTTCGAGGCCTACCGCACGCGGCTCCTCGTCCACCGCAAGCTCTCATTTCTCTCGCCCGCCGACCACCAGCGCATTGACGACATGTGCCTGATTCTCGACCGCGTGTCTGCCGCTGCTGATGCTACTGGATATTTATCAGACTCTGATCACGACTCGGAAAGTGACTACAACGACGGGGAAACTTGCCCCTCCGACTGCGGATCTCTGTATTCCTCCATGGATGAGTGGTGTACTGGTTGTAGCGAGGCAGGCGCTTTGAACACGGGGCCAGCCACCAAGCTTTCCCCTGCACCGCCGGTGGGTATGCAAGTGCGTATGACCTTGAGCGGGTCAGAGCAAAAGTTACGTCGTGAGAGCCGACGGCTGGATAGGCAGACTACGGGTACAGGGATTGATGACATGAAAATATCCGCAAATACCAGCATAAACGAGCTTCAAGATGAGCCTTTATTGACAATGGCACATCTGATGGATATACAACGAGCGTTAGATAAGGCATTCATGGACTGCGTTAGTCCAATTGATAGGGTGGCTTTGTCAGTTGAGTCGTGGGACGAGAAGATGGGAGGATCGCAAGCAAACGGGCCGCAGACAAGTCTAGGTGGAAGTGGGAGTGAGAGAGAACCCCTTACACTGGATGGCTTGGTTGGTGGGCATGCGACATTGTCGTTGTTTCAAAAGTTGCTGGAGCGCTACAAGGGGGTCCGGAGTGCAGCAAAACGAAGCGGGGATACTGGAGAGGTAGAGAAGGTTGATGGTCTGATGAAGTGGAATCTGATGAAATTGCAAGGCCTAGTGGCACGTTTGGGGAGGGAAGAGAAGTCAAGAGAAATCTGAGAAAGTAAGTCGCTGTAATAGCTCTTGGCTCCTAGATCTCATTGTTCCTAGCATGCTGGTTTCTGTACTTGTTTTCTAAGCTTCATCACCGACAACTAAACATGACGACAATATCACTTTCGCTTCCTTGATCTGCCTGTAGCCGCGAATTTAAGCAGTATGATACCCTTGTATGGTAGCTCTTTACAATTTCGGCACTCCAGCTGGATAGTCCTTTGGCCCGCTCTCGCCCATGAACTTTGCCAAGGCAAAGGGTAGCTGTCCCTCGACATCTCCCCCTTTACCTATGTTGGTGGTGGCACCTCCGCCATATCCTGTCTCTAGCATCTTTTTCTTTGCTTCGTGATACTCGCGAATCTTGTTTAGTGCAAACTTGCTGACTTTGCGCTTATCTCCAGGATATCGCAGCATGGGTACCTGTACAATGGCTTCGAAGATGGCTCGTACTTTCTGTGGCGAGAGTGACTGGCGTTTCGAGATTTGGTCGAATGGCATGGTCTCGAAGATGCTGTCAAGGATGTCGATGATGACGTGTTTAACAAATGTAGGCTCTGAAACAGAGTCGGTATGCCGTTTTAGGGGTTGCGATTGGGCTTGAGATTGGTGACTCAATGACATCTGCTGTTGGCTTAGTAGCTGTTGTCGTTGTTGCTGCGCCTGTGCCATCTGCTGGAGCCTTTGTAGCTGCCGCATTTGATGAAGCTGCCGTTGCAGGCTTTGATTTGCATTTTGCGGACTGGATATACGGGCCTGTGCTAGGTTAACGCTGGCTTGGCTAGTTAGGAGCTGGCTGTTGTTCTGGCCGGCCTGCGGAAGCAATGAAGGCAATGGAGTTGGGTCTGTTGCTGCAAGTGAAAGTGCTAGCGCGCGTCTTTGCTGTTGTTGCCGCTGAAGGCTTTGAACTGAGTCTAACTGTGGCAGAGATTGCACATCATCTATATCTTGGTATGAGAGCAAGAGTTTCTGGGCTGCTGAATTAAGCACCGCTGTATTTGCAGCCGGCAAAGAAGAAGCGGCATTTTGCTGCGGTAGTTGGCTTTGTTGATGTGGGAGCTGGGCCTGGCTAGAAAAGAGGTGTGGCCAAAGTGTCTTCATAGCCTCCATCTGAATTTCTGATAGACTTTCTAGGTCGGCTGGCACTTGCAGCGAGGGCTTGAGATCGTTGTTGATTTGCCCTATTTCTTCTAGGCCAGGTTGTTGCTGTATAATAACAGAATCTCCAGGCAGTTGGTAGGACAGAAGAGATGGCACTAATGGTTTTGTACTCCGGGGAATAGTCTGGACCCGGGAGTCTGTACTGTCCATGCTATTGCTAGTTGCCATGGTCGGCGTAGAGATAGAGTTCCACATGGGGTGGTTTGTAAGCTCAGGCTTCAAAGCTAGCAACGCTGACGCCATGCGACCGCGCATGAGCGGGTCAGCAGGAGGGAGGGGATTGGGAAGGGCAGGGCTCATTTTGGGTCGCTTGGTAGATCCCTGAGCTAGGTCATCGGCGAGTCTCGACCTTTTGAGAGGCGAAGCCGAGGTTTGTTGCAGCTGCTGTTGCTGTTGTTGCGGGTTATGTAGCGCAGAGAGTTGTTGGGCTTTCTGCAGTAAAGGCTGTTGAGCGGAGGAATCCACTGTAGATTGAGAAGTACTGGCTGTGGAGTGTATGGTTAAAGCCAATGCCTCGGGTGTCGCCAGCGAGGATTCCGTAAGATTCAAAGGCCTGGAGTTTTGCTGACCTATCGAGTAGGAGAGTTGTTGATTTTGTCCTTGTAGAGTGGCACCTAAATTTATCGAGAACGGGTGAGGGAGAGTCTGAGGAAGGCCTTGAGAAAGAAACTGAGGATATGTTCCGGAGACAGGGGCCAACATAAAGTTTGGCGGGTAGCCAGCAGGCAAGCTTTGCGGGTTCAGTTGAGGAAAGCTATAGAAAAGAGCTGGATTAAAGGATTGGGGACTAGCTTGAGAGGTGGCTTGAGGGATTGGTCGAGGTGTGTCTTTTGGGGTAGTCTGCACATCTAAATTCTGTGGCGAGAGTTGAGTGGCGGGAACAACCTGAGAAGTTGTAATTGTTTTGATTTTTAGTGACGATGGGTCGGGCACTGAGTTGGCTGGAGTTTCAATGCCAGTGATAGAGTTTATAGATTCAGGCCGTGTCTTAGGAGAAATACAAGATGTCAAAGATGTAACAGAAGACAATGTGGAAGGCGCTATAGTAGTAGCAGTAGCGGCCATGTTTAGCGGCTGGAGCCGAGAAGGTTGAGTAGATTCAGCAGGCTGAGACGGCTGGAGCTGGATCTGAGGCTGGGGCTGAGGCTGGGGCTGGATACTAGACTCTGCTTGCACCTCATACTGAAGGCTGGGAGAAGTAGATGCTGCTGAAATACTAATAGAAGTAGCAGCTGTAATTGAAGGAGGTGTGGCCGCTTGCGACGTAACCAAGAGAGAAGCCTGATGAGAGTTGGTCAGATCTTGAGCCGCCGGAGATGGAGACGAGCTCGATCGACCGCACTGTGGATGTGGTGGTAGCGACGGTAGGTTTTGGCTCTGGGTCTGAGGCTCGGATTGGCAATTGGATACGGGCTGGAGCTGAGTACCCGAAGCGCACTCATAGTCTGAGCGAGGAGCTGGGTTGAAAGAAGATAGCGAGTGGATAGATGGTAGCTGAGCAGTGAGATGGAAAGGAGCTTGCCATGTAGAGGGGTGGCGAATACAATGAACTGACGTACTAGCGGAGGCTGTGGGTTCAGTAGAGTGAAGGGTGGAGAAGTTGTTATTGCCATTGGATGGGACTGGCGATTTAAAGTAGTGTCTCCGCCTCTGGTTATCCATGACCACTGTACAAGATCGACGGAAGGAAAGAGAGCGTGGTCGATCTAGCCAAATCTCAACTACGAAAGGTAGCTTGTAGACTTTATAGCTTAATATAGCCTGCTAATAAGGCACCCATTTATCAGGCTCAGAGTCCTAAATAGGCAATGGTAATATATTAAATGCATCATTTCAGCGATAGACTATGAAAACACTAGGATATGAATCTACAGATTGATAGAGGGCCTAGCTCTAGGCAGAGGCAGTCAACTATGGTAGTACAATAATTAGGGTTATCGGCTGTCCATAATAGACTAAACAATAACACTATTATGGGTCTAGATTGTTAGAGCAGCCCCACAATTCAAAGCTACAAAAATAGCCTCATGGCTAACTAAGCTTTATGTGGTAGGCCTTTTTTGGGGCACTGGCCTTCTAAACAGCACTAGCTAGTGCTAAAAGTATAGCAGACCTATAGGGCAGTATAGCCTGCCAGCCTTGACTCTAAGCTCTGAGCTCACTATAGCCTGTTTGTCCTTGACTTGTTTTCTCCTACCATCACCATCACGAGCCCATCATCAAACATCTCCTCTCCTTTCCCTTTCACGCTCTCGCTAATCATACAGAGCTGAACATTGTACGCCATGGCTGTCCCATTGATCTCAAGCCAAAAGTCTACCGACTTGCAGCTATCCATCCATCCAGTTGTACTGCTCAGCATCTCTGATCACATTGCTCGCCATACGCTCCGGCCCATGGCCCAACCACCATTACCCTTGGTTGGTCTACTAATGGGCTTTCAGGAGGGTTGCAAGGTGTCAATCAGCCGTACGTTCGACATTGCCGTGAAGAGCTCGCTCGAGAATGTCTCGGGAGAATGTCATATTGATAACGAGGTGTTGTCCTTTTGTGATCAGCTCCGTAAGTTGCCCCGCCCTATTATAGGATGCTGCCTGACTCCGCTGCTACTCTATCCCATGTAAAGTCCTTTATCTAACTTTGCCTAGAGCCTCACACTCATGTCGTCGGCTATTACACGATCCTTCCGCGTTCCGGCCCTGACCACGGCGTTCTCGCCATGCACGAGAAACTCAGTCGCAAATTCCCTAACCGCGACTTGCTGCTGCTTGCCTTCCACCCCGACGAAGATATTGGAAGAACAAACATTTTGCCCATCACTATCTACGAGAGCCGGCTGCTAACTAGCGCTGGAGCCTCGGTTAATGCTAGAGACAATGATGTAGTCTTATCTGGGACAGATGAGGCCGCCCCGGCCATCACCGCTGCAGCACCTATGCAGCGCCAATTCTACGAAATCCCACAGTACACCGTTGTCACTGATGATGCCGAGATGATTGGCATGGACTTTGTAGCCGCCGGCGGTGGCAACGCTAAGGCTGTCCCCAAAGCCGACAACGACGATGTCAAGTCCAACACGCAGAACACTCTGGCTCAGGCTCAAGACACTGCAAACAAGGACAAGGACATGGAAACGGAAAAGGGCAAAGGAAAAGAAGCTGATATAGGCAAAGATGCCGCCTTGCAGCTCACTCGGGATGAAGAGGATGTTATTGCGGCTCTCAAAACTAAGGCTAATGCCATTCGCATGCTTCAAGCCCGCGTCAAACTGATAGCCAGCTACCTCAGCTCACTTCCAGAGTCTTTTGTCTCAACCGGCATTGTCCCCGCCGACATCCCCAGTACCAATTCGACACCCGACCACAACATACTCCGGCAGATCCAAGCGGCAGTTGTGCGTCTTGGTCTTATCGTGCCGTCAGATGTCGATGCATTTAGTGCCGAGCTGGCTAATGAAGAAACTTCGATAGCTACGGTCGCTCTTATCAATGATATGGTACAGGCCGCTTATGATAGTCATTTAGCCAACCGTAATTTTGTAGCTGCCGATACCTCATCCGTTTCTTCTATGGGCCGGGGCAAGAAGGGGCTCGGTGTCCAGGGAAATACGCCGCTTTTAGCGGGGGTTGGCCGTGGTCGGGGTGTCGGGAGAGATTTGGCAGTGCATATGCGAGACTAGAAAGAGGAGTTATGGGCACCAATGTAAGAGGGGCTGATTAGGCCGGGCTTGGGCTTTCTGTTTCTTTCTTTTCTTTTTGCTCATTGGATCGAGCTGGGGCGCTTCATCATGGTTTTTGTTGGCTGTCCTTCTAGCCGCCGTCTTTCTTGTTCTGGAGTTGGGCGTTTTGGAATATTATCCCGTAGCATTGAACTTTCTCTCTCCCTATTTACTCTTTTCTTTTGCCTTTTAAATATGTACGCTTAAGCCACATCCTCATCTTGTATTCTTTTCTCATCGCTTTCGTTACGGCCAGCACTACCTCTCATGCCTCGCTTGGTACGTAGTAGCCTTCTGCTAGTTGTAATCCGATGCTGTCTTTGCTCTGTCTTGCCTAGTCGTGTGATTTCTTCTATACACACTCAACACTATCTCTCCCTAAAACGTACTTGCTGCCAGCCTGCTCGCCGCATTCCGTGCATCTAGCCTATTGTCGTCATCTTCTCCACCTAGCAATGCGCTCGTCACACCTCCATGGGCGCCCGCCCCACTATCTACTCCATCCTCCTCTGGCCCACTTCCCGGGGCCACACCGCCTACTACACCTATACCAGCACCAGGGCCCGCAAAGGAGCCGCTGATGCTGCGCATAGTCGGATCCGAGCGGCGCGGAATCCCGCTCCAGGCATCACCCTTGGGGCCCTGCGATGGTGCGGGGCCAGCACGGCGCACTGGTGGATGAGCTTCACGGCCAAGCCGGCTCAGGCCACCAGACGAGTCAATAGCGCGGATGTCGGGACGAACGGACTCGAGCATAGCTAGGATGCGGCGTTCAGCCTCAATTTCACGGAGCGTGAACTCACGCACACTAAGACGCAGATCAGCAGCTGAGCGGGTGATCCACTTGCGTTGTTCGTGAACGAGATTGCGTGTAACACGTGTGGTTTTTTGAAACAGGTGAGTCTCAAGAGTACGGGCTTCGTCAAGCGATGCAATGGCCTCATCAACCTTTTCGCGACGAACGCTAGAACTGGCTTTCAGCCGATCAGCGGCGGCAAGTCGGCTACGTGTCTGTTCTTGCGCTTGGAGGAATTCACGGATGAGGATTTGCCTATTAGTGAGGGTTTCCTTGACAATAAAGGAATCCTGCGAGTGGTACTGAAAGGGATCACCAAGAGTCGTTGCCTCGGCTGTAGCTTGGGCAGCATGACAGTCGCCGACAGTTTGGACAATCTTGCCGAATTTACGGTAGGCATTGGCGAGGCCCTGGTGAGGTTCTTGGACATGCATGGCACCGATTTTGACGCCAAAGTCAGACTCAGCGAGACCCAGGCCTAGGGGTGGAGGCGGTTGTTCCTGGTCAGCAAATTCCCAAGTTCAAGATGAAGGCTTATTACCAAGCTTAGCGTCAACTCCCACTTACCTCTTCGAGCTCTGACTAGCTTGTCAACCTTATGCCCAGCGTCCATTGTGCCTAGATAAAACAGCTTAACAGCCGGTCGAGCATATGACAGCTCGGGTGTATCATCGGGCGGTGGTGCAAACTGTTTGAGGATCTTGCGGCGCACGCCCGTGGCCGGCTGTTTAATGCGCACCATAGGACTATAGCCAAAGTCGCTCTCTACGAAGAGCACCATTTCATCGTCGCGCATGAGGACATCGTTGCTGCACACCACATTAAACCAGCGCTGCATCAGTGCTTTGACCCGTGCCTCGTCTTCGCTCGTTCCAGCACCGGCTGACGTGCAGGCTGGTGGAACTGCGGGTACCAGGGCCTCGGGATTTGCTGAGATTAGATGCTCGGCAAGCTTGACGAATTCAGAATGCAGACGGCGGACGTCGCGGTACTGGGTAGTGCGGTAACGGGTAAGATTAGTCTGTATAGCGGAGGGTTAGTATTTTGTAACACGGCTAAAGACAAATCGCACGCGAAGGGGGGGGGGGAAGGAAGGAGAATAACGCACGTAGACATCAAAGCGCAGAATTGGGTCCTTTTTGCCTGGTCGCTCCAAGCCTGTGATCTTGGCCGTCAGTCGGAATTGTTGCTGTTGCTGCGCTTGTGGTTGCTGCTGCTGCTGCTGCTGCAATGTTGTTGCTTGGCCACCTGTTGTACTACTGCCTAGTTTTGCCGAACCCTCAGCTGCCGCACGTTGCTGTTCCTGTGATTTAACTGGCGTGGCGGGAGGCACGTCAGGCGCTGGGACTGCAGCAGATGAAGTCTTGTCTGGAGCCTCACTTGCAACAGCTGTCTGCTGGTCTATATCTAGCACCTGCTCCCGGAACCCGCCGGTGTCTTCGGCATCAGAAAAGCCACCACCGACAACATGAGAAGCCGCCGAGGCATGGGTCGGGTCATAGCCAAACATGCCTTCGTCTTCAATGGCTGCGGCAGCGCTGAAGCCGCCCGTGGTGGCCTGTGGCGAGTCATCGGCAGTAGTAGCCCATGGAGAAGAAGCTCCGGGGGCCGGGTCAGCTATGCCCCATGGTGAGGAATCAACCGGATTATCAGGGTCATGGAGCGGGGGCGTGTAGTCCATTGCAGGAGAGACAAAAAGGGAGTTGTTTATCTTGGTCGGCTTGGGGGTGTTGTGAAGTGGGGGATCGTGAATGGTGGATCGAAAGGCCGCAAATAAAAGCGCAAGCGTGCAACTCGAACAAAGGCCTGCGCAAAAATTGAATAACAGAAATATCGCTAGCTCTAGGCGTAAAAAAGACTTTAGTCAAGTGCCTTCGGTTTGTCCTGCGTCGTATCGCTTTTTTCCACTGCTTAACCTTTGGCTTTTACTGCTTAGTTCGTTGTTTGTCCCCAAGAGTTGGTGATGGAGCTTCAATGCTAAATTGCATATTAAAAGCGGGGCACATCCTAACACTGCGGCCGACGATTGTGTGATTGGCTAATTCCCTAATATAAATGGAGACCATATACTCGCGCTGTCGTCATTTACCGCCAAAGCTTCTCTACACTAGTTATTATGCAGCCCTAATAACCCTAGTGTACAATTAGAGCTTCTTCCCAAGGTATATATACAAATACAGTTACATCTCCTTTCTCTTTCTATTCCTCCTCTTCAACACCTTTTACTCTTAGCACGTCCACACGCCTACCATGCCGTCTCTCCGGCCTTCAACTAGGTATCCGTCCTTGACGCGCACCCGTTCAACAATGGCCGGGTTCTTGCCTTCCTCTGCCGCCGTCACGCCTGCTCCGCAGTCCCACTGTCGGCCCTCAACTTTGTCGTACACCTTGACCACATCCTCTCCAGCAGCGCTGACAATGCGACGCGTATCAAACATCATGCTGGTGATAGGCTTGTCGTACGCAAAAGCGTCATGAATAGCACCTGTGCGCAGATCCCATATCTGTAGTTTTAGTGTTAGTTAGAGAGAAGTTCTTGCAGGTGGGTGACTATCAAGTGATATCATGCGCTATGTTAATGTCCTGTGTTTGGTAGACTTACCCGAATGCTTCGGTCCATGCTTCCCGTGACCAGATATACATCGTCAAACTGCAAGCACGTAACAGCACCTGTATGGCCCATCAAACTGCGGTGGACTTGCCCGCTCCGCAGGTCCCAGAGTCGGACCATCCCATCAGCTGTGCCACAAGCCAAGGCAGATTCAAAAACCTGCAGAGCACCGACAAAGTCGGCGCTAGGGGTCATCGCACGGCCGGTCTGGATCCAGCCATTATCCGAGCCCAGTGTAGCTGATGCTTGGGTGGCTGCCCACATGACGTCGAGGGTCTGCACGCAACGGCCTTTCTCTAGGTCCCAGTGACGAATAGTCTTGTCTGCCGAGCCAGAAACAAGGACATCGCCACGGAAGTGGAGCGCGGTAATTTCATCGACATGTGACTCAAGAGTGTACAGCGGGCAATCGGCCATGCTGCCTTCTGGAGGGTCTACGGGTTCGTCGTCGGGGTTTTCAAAGGCGATGCCGTCGTCCTCATCGCGGCCAAATTGGCTGCCCTGAGGGTCGTAGTGAGCCTTGCTCATATCCCACAAACGGATAGTAGCGTCGACCGAGCCGGTGGCCAGTATATTGTCTTCAATTTGAAGGGTGCGCACAGAGGCCGTATGGCCATCTAGAATGCCAATGCAGCGACCGGCATTCAAGTCCCAGACCTTGAGCGAATCGTCGAGGGCAGAAGTCACCATGAGGCCAAAGGGCGTGTCAAAGTCAAGGGCGGTGATAGTATCCTGGTGGGCACGGAACTCTTTGATAGTTGAGCCTGTCTCAAAGTATTCGTGGAGGACAGGCATCGATTTCCGGCGGATGGTGCGGGGTTTCTTTGATCGTGAAGTTGTCGAAGCTGCTGACGAGTGAGGATGTGGCAATTTATCGTAGACGGATTTAGACATAAATCCTGAGGATAGAGATTCGTCGTCAGAGCCGACGAGGTCGCGTTCTGAGCGGGTAGGTGAGTTGGCGCGCTTAAGGGCGTCTTGTTCAATGAGGCCTTCGGTGACATGTATTCTAGCTTCAATATCCATGACTGGGAGAGGAAGAGTGTTAGCGACAAGAGACAGGGGAAGGCAAGGAAAAGAGAAACTTACTATCGTGCTCTAGCAGTGCCTCATCTTGCTCTAGAGAAGCCAATCGCTCCATTAATATGCGACGCATGCCAGCCAGGTTGGAAATTTTGCTGTCAATCTCACGGATCTCGCATGTGGCCATGTTCTTGCGCACACCTAGCATTTCGAATTCGTGGGTCAAGGATGCCTTGTCTCGTTTCATGGTTATGAGGGTCTGTGGCGAGTAAGGGTCGCCACTGTCTTCGGCGTCTCTAAGCAGCTTGCGGGAGCGTTCTAACCTCCCCTTTCGTGATAGTCTGCTTGCCCCGCTACCACTGCCCGTCTTGTTGTTCTCATCTTCAGCCATTTCGGGGTGGCTAGCTTGGAAGCCCTGAAATAGCGAGTATGTGTTGTTGTCGATCTTGGGGATATTACGCAGCATTTCGTCGGACAGGGTGGTGAGGGCGCGGTGTTGGATCTCCCTCCTAGAGAACTTGCTCCGGACCATGTCAGTGGGAGTAGTCCGGGCGAGGGCAAAGACGCCACGCTGGATGCTGGGCTTGGCCAACTGTTTGTGGACCTGAGTCATAGCAAGATGGTAGTGCGAGTTGACGCCTGAGCCAGACTCGCCAGTGCCAACACCAGACAAGTTGGCAGCCATGATGTGGCTGGCAGTAGTAGAGACTTTGCGACCGAAGCTTTCGAGACCGCGGGTCTAGAGGAGGGTTAGCATTGGGCAAGGCCGACTCAGCCTCGGGTTGGAAGGGGGTGGTACTCACGGAGATCAAGGGGGCGTCATCCTCGGCGACTTCATCGGAGAACCCATTGAAAGGCGACTCCGACATTGAGGGCAGCAAAGGGAGGATATGGTCGTCGACCTGCAGCACCAGATGGCGGGTCTAGCCAGCCGGAGGAGGGGGGGGGGATGTATGTGTGATGTGATGTCTTGTTACTTCCAAGGGCTGTTGTGGTATAGGCACAAGGCACAGAAACAGGGCACAAGAGCTTCAAGCTCAAGCTCAAGTTCAGGCTCACAAAATCTAAGAAGCGAGATTTGGCACCGAAAGCGAAGGAAAATGGAGAGGGGGAAAAGGGCGGGAAGAGAGGGACGAAAAGAAGTCTTGAAGAGAAAAGGTATCAAACTATGTGCAGGAAACTGTGGGGAGGGGGAGGGCAAAGACAAACAGCAGCTAAGAATAGCAAGAATTGGTTAATATAAGAGATAAATCGAAACAGGAGCAAAGAATGGTTCCCTTCTTTTTGGGTTGGCCAAGTAGAAAATCATAAGTAGTGTTGTCGTCGAACTGTCGGCCGGTCTGTGCCTGTTCTGTCTGCGATAAGCTTTTGCTGCTTGTAGTCAAGATAGCCAGCCTCGCCTCTTATTATGACGTATGTCAGGCGTGACATAGAAGCACAAAAAGCCGGAAAAAAAATCGCCAAAAATTAGACTTAGCAAGCAAATTAATAGGCTCAGCTTATGTGTGTTGTGCGCCATAAATCGTCATTCATCAAGAGAAGGCTGAGGTCGTGTTTGAGCATCAAACGGCTACGAAGGGCGAGCAGCAATCTTGGTTGCTTGAAAGCTTGCAGACAAGGCTGGCCAATCACAGACCGTGGCTTTATAGTGGCTCGGCTCCTCCCCGCCTTGCCTTATGCTACTTTTTTCTCTACATACCGAACTTTGCCCCTCCACTCACTGTTGTGCTTACAGCCCTTAGCCTATTATATTGCAGATTCACACTATACAGGCTTACATTAAGGCACAGATACAGATGCGACTTGTTACAGGAATCGCTGTAGTGGGAGCAGGGGAGCCTGAACAGGCTACTAGCTTGGCTAGGATGCCCTATCCATGATATTAGCCGTCCTGCAGCAGCCTAAGTTTCCCTATTCCTCTAGCTGAAAGCCTTAAGGCACCGACAAGAACCGGGGCTAAGCGACTTTTCCAATCGCCGTGACTCAAACGTGTCTCTTCTGCATGCTTATAACATCATATCTCTGCCTTCCAGTCTTTCTTTTTGTCCATTCTCTCTCACTTGCCAGCTTCTTTTCTTTACCTTTACCCTTGCACGCAGACGTATAACGTATACATACCTACTCTCGTTATACTCACCCTCTACCGTGTCTCGCCTTCTTTGCTTACTTCTAGGCCAGACCTGTCACAATCCCTTGCCATCAGCTGCAACCCTATTCATGTCCCTCGATCTCGGGCCCTTAGCAACCGCATCCCATGCCGATATCATCAACATGGATTTCCTAATGGACCTTTCGGATGCCGAAAAAGCTCTGAACCTAGACCAGATCCGCTTCCAATTGATGTAAGCAGGTTCTTTCCGCAGTCTTTCTCCCCTCTCCTCTACTGACACCTCCTCTAGTCGTCTCGAAGACACCATCACCTTCCACCTGATTGAGCGCGTGCAGTTTGCCCTCAATCCTAACATTTACATACCCGGTGCTGTGGAAATCCCCAACTCCGACTTGAGTTTTATGGATTGGTATCTGTGTGAACAAGAACGTCTGCAGTCGCTTATCCGCCGCTACGAATCGCCAGATGAATACCCCTTCTTCCCTGATGCGCTGTCGCCACCGATTCTCAAGCCGCTTAATTACCCGCGTATACTGCATCCCAACAACGTCAATGTCAATGATAGGATCCGTGTCTTTTATGCCCAAAAGTTCCTGCCCAAGGTGTGCCCTAGTTTTGACCGCGAGGACCGTGGTGCTAGCCAGGAACACTACGGCTCATCAGCCACCTGTGATATTGCTTGTCTGCAAGCTTTATCACGTCGTATACACTTTGGAAAGTTTGTTGCGGAGAGCAAGTTCCGCTCTGAGCGTGCGCGCTTTACTGCTTTGATCAAAGCTGGCGATCGGGAGGGAATTGGTGCTGCCATCACTAATGCTGCCGTCGAGAAGCAAGTGCTGGAGAGGCTCCGGCTCAAGGCATTGACCTACGGGACTGACCCATCCAAGCAGGAGAGTCAGACCAAGATCAACGTTGATGCTGTTGTGTCCATGTACAGTGATTTTGTGATCCCGCTGACCAAGGATGTCGAGGTTGAGTACTTGATGCAGCGTTTGGAAGGCGATGACCAGGTGTAGAGAGTAGAGGAAAGGGGGTGCAAAAAGGGAGCAGGAGAGTTGCCTACTTTTCCTTGCCTACTAGAGCTAGGTTGATTTGCTGTTCATCATTTTGCGTTGTATTTTGTTTCATTTCTGCCATTGTAGAACATTTGTCATATTTTAGGCACCATACAGAAAAACCATCATCCATCAAAATGGTCCTTCCCCTGCGTCATGATACACTTCGTCTGTCTCTTTTCCCCCTCCCACCCTCCTTACTGTGACTTGACATACGCCTCTGCCGCTTGTACCGCCCCTGGAAACTTGGCCGCCTCAATAAGAATCATGTGGCCTCTGGTCTTGATGCCCATCTCTTGGAAGGCCCGTTTACTATCGGCCACAGAATCCTCCTCCTTGGTAAAATTGAAGCTTCCATGCGCCAAAGCGTGCTTCTGTAGCACCTCGTCCTCGGGATGGAAGAAGAAAAAGGCACCCGCATCCTCCTTGGCCTTCTTCTTCTTACGCTCCGCTTCCACCAACGTCGACTCTACTTCGCTGTATACCTTGCTAACAACGAGGTAGTGAGTGAACTTATATGGCTCACCATCCTCCACGGCTGCTTCTACCTCATCGATCAGCATTGAGTACATAGGCGGTGCAATCTCCGCCGGCATGTTAACCAGTCTCTCGGAAAAGACGATTGCCACCTGCGCGCCCGATGTAGGGCCAAGCAGCGAGACGACAGGCGCTAGGGCTGCATTGGCGCCGGCCTTCTCGCTCAGGTAAGCCACCAGGCCAGCCATAGGGGCTTTCGCGGCGTGCTCATGTGCGTTAAGTGCTGTCATCATGGCGTATGGGTCTGTGCTCTTGCCGTCGACCTTGACAGTTGAGCCAATAGTGTTTTGCGTGAGAATCATATCGGCTAGACCGGAAATATCTTGTAGAACGGCGTCAACATCAAAAAGTTGTCTAAGCAAACTCTTGGTACCGTGGTAGTCGATTTCTGAGTCAAAGTTGAACCATTCAAAGTCGACGTTGACAATGTCGAAGTCCTGTGTAGATAGAGTTAATCATTGACAGCCTAAGGCGTGCCATGAACTTTACGTACCTCATCATCTGAGCTCTCATCATTTTCTTTCATCTTGGTATCGTGAGAGGCAATGGGCTCATCTTTAGAGGAGGCTTCGTGGCTTCTCTTCTTACCCATGATTGTGGTGTATGCGTGTCTAAGTCAGACACTATAGACGAAATATAATATAAAGAAGGGAGAGATGGGCCGCTTTGTTGCTTGGTCGTTTGCTTATCACACTGTCTTGAGATCGGCGAGTTTGCTAGTTATTTATTCAAGGTGAAGGTAAAAAAAATATTTTCCCCACTAAGACACAGGATACCTGCAAATAGCCTGTTGCTATAGTGTAATTGCAAGTACCCTGTACATCATGCATTTCGGTGAGCTGACCGAAAAAGCAAGCATTAACCCTAGACTCAGATTCTACCTGTATGTGTGTAACATAAAACCTTCGTGTTACTCCGGAATTAACCACACATTATCATTACTTTTGATTCTCTAGTTTCTTGCGCATTATATCATGCGAATTATATTATAATTATTACTTAAGATATAGTCAGTTTGGGGAGGCAAGTATACACAAGAAAAAGTAACCAAAGGAGCTCCAACCGAATCCTTCGATATTACACATTACGCAGCTGCTCCTGTTGCTTCCCTCGACTCCGACTTTTCGTTTTGGCCGGCCTGGCCTGTAGGTGCATCAGGGTTGGCTGTTTTAACGCTCTTCCACTGCATAAATAGCGCGCTGATGAGCGTTCCACAGCACAGCATGGCACCAGCAAAAAAGATGCGCGTACAGGCGTGGTTGTACGCCTCGGCAACCCGGCTCTGAAACTGTGGTGCCACAAGATCACGTAGATGTGTGGCACCCTCGGAGACAACGATGCGATCGCTAATGCCGGGGATTCCACGAAGCCGTTTCCGAAGCAGGTTGCTGAGGATAGACTGGCCAACAGACACAAAAATTGCAGCACCGAGCTGCTGTGAGAAGAAACTTATGGCAATACCCGTCGATACATCTTCCTTAGGCATGACGGTCTGCACAGCAAGGTTGACAGTCTGCATTCCAAAACCGAGGCCAAATCCAGCGAGAAACTGGAAGGCGATCCATTTTGAGCTAGATGTATTGGGATCGAGCGTGCTTAGAAAACCCTCGCCGATGGCCATGATGATTGGACAAAGGATCATAGAGGGAACATAATAACCGAACTTTTGGATTCCGATGCCAGAAATGACGCTAGATATGATCATGGAAAGCATGAGCGGAATGGTGTAGACCCCGGAGTTGACGGGACTGACATGTTTGACAGTTTGAACTGGAACTGGGGTTAGCACAAGTCTAGAAAACGCCAGGATATAAGTAAGAATAGAAGAGGACAAGAGGACTTACACCACAGCGGCACATAGTATATAGCCATCATCATAGCACCCGAAAGAAAGAGCATGAAAAAAGCACCGGCCAACATAGATCGCTGGCAAATTACGTGACGTGGGACTGTCGCGGTCTTGGGTATGGCGATTTGCACAACTGCAAAGGCGATAAATGCCACGGCGAACACAGAAAACAGAAGGATAATGCGCCAGTTATCCCATTCATACTGGGAGCCGCCCCATTGCAACGCAAGCAACAGCGAGACAATGGACGGGATGAAGAATAGCGTACCAATGGGGTCGAGTCGCATGATGTGCTGCCAGAGAGGCACGGGTGGGTGATCAGAGTGGTAGTTCTGAAGGAGAAACAGGAGGAGAATAAAGGCAACACCGCCAACAGGTAAGTTAATCCAGAAGCACCATCTGAAGATGAGTTAGCAGGCACACATTACAAAGTGAGAGCTTATGGGCATGTGGAGATACCTACCTCCAGCTGATGGCTTGGGTAAAGCCTCCTCCAACCAATGGCCCAACCACAGATGATATGCCAAACACCATACCAAATGCAGCCTGGAACAAGGGCCGACGAGGCAATGGGACCATTGGAATCATGACCATCATAGATCCCGAAAAGATACCAGCTGACCCGACACCAGCCACAGCACGCCCGATAATGAAAATGATGGAAGTCGGGGCAGCAGCACAAATGATAGACCCGGCCTCAAAAATTATAATAGTCAAGAGATATGTCCTACTAAGTATTAGAATTGGACACCACGCGCGACCATTATTGTGTAGAGAGAGGGGGGGGGAGGGATTGACATGTTCGTATGCTATAGACGTTGATGGTTACTTACCACTTGATATTATAAAACTTGTATATACGACCAAACAGTAGTTGCGAGGCCGCTGATGTCAACATGTATGCCGAGCCATACCATCCAATATCGCTCTGTGTACGGAACGCATCTGTCATTTTGGGAATTGCCGTAGTCAGAATTGTGCGGTCTAGTGCGACCAGAAAGATAGCCACAAAGTTGGACACAATAATGAGCCAGAAACGCAATGACTTGGGATTAAACGTCTGGGCTTGTGTCCCTGGAGCATCTGCTAGAGATACAGGGTCAGTCGCAGGCGGCGGTTCGGACGCATCCGTCGAGCCCAATGGACTCGCTGGCAAGCCGACATCTTTAAAGCGATGGTGAGGCAATGAAATGGAGCTTCCAGTGTCTTTGTAGTGTGATGGGATGTGAGGCATGTCTTTCGATGCATCGTCTTGACTAACGAAGCTGACTGCAATGGTGGGTGCTGTCGAATAACGCTCGGGCATGCTGGACATGGTTCGGCCGCTGATGCTATGATCGTGGGTTAAAACACTGGTAGAACTGTTTTTAGGGTCCTGTGACTGTATGGCTCTAGAGATAGGAAGTTCTTGAGGCAGAGAATCATAAGGGCCGGACATGTGGTCGCTTGTTGGTAGCGAGGCCGAAGAATCCCGCAGGCTGGAAGGCGGGATATTGTGGGAAGTCATGGCGGGCAGGGAGGTCTAGATAATGGCAAATAGGAGAAGGCCAAGGATAATTCTGCCAGATTTACCGGACAGGAAGCTTAGCTGATAATAATAATAGGAATGGCAATGATACCCAATTGCTAGGACTTCAACAATGTATGCAGCCCACTGCAGAAACGAGATGTCGGGTCGAGGGGAGAAGCCAGGAGTAGAAATCGAGGAGAGAAGGGGAGCTAACATTAATGAAAGGGCGTATAGTGTTGAACATATATCAGCAGCCGGGTCCGGACCAGGCCCTGGCCAAGACATACAAGACACTAGCTGGGAGACAATCTGACCCCAAGCATGACAGGACAGCCAAGCAATTAAGCCAAGTCAATCATCGCCTGGACTAGAGGGCATGGTCTCTGAGAGTAACCTGAGTCACCCGGCCCAACAAATACAGGGCAACATAGGAGTCAGCTACTATAGAAAAGGGAGGATAAGGCCGGGCTGAGCCAGAATCATACGTCAAGGAGGCTTTATGGAAGCTTTTTTTAGCATCTTTTTTCTTCCAGGTTATCTAACGGCAACCAGCTTTGCCTTTCCCCTCGGAGGTCCTATTGATCCCTTTGCTGCAAATGGGCTTTGCCCTAGACTTTCGACGCTCCCATAAACGATTGTTGTACGGGGGTACGAACGTACGAGTGTACGAGACGAAGGGCCAGCCCCAATGGTTTGTAGTATAGCGGGAGCTTGACTGTGACTTTGGGATGTACAAGAGCGGGTACTTTGATGCACACATCACATGGGATGGCCACTTAGTAAACCGTTAGTTAGATTTAGTCATCGCCTTCTAGGCAGAAACAGACTCCTTTGTCCTGTGGCTGTTATCTGCAAGATTATGTCTAGGGTCGATATATCAAGCCGTATGGAAAGGTCGGGAGCCGATGGGGCCGATGTAGGTGATGACTACATCACTAGGAAGCAGCGTCACAGCGTAGATAAAATTGGGACAAAGGCTATATCCAACTTCCAAGGCAAACCACACATAAGACAAGACCATAAAGAGCTATGCTTGTGCTTCTATGGCTGACTTGAAAAGCAGCAAGAATAATTTTCTGTGTCTAGAATGATACAACAAACAAACACCACGGCCATAGGCCATGTAGATAGGTAGATAGTCAGAGAGCCAGAGACACTAGAGCCAGGACATGGAAGCCATGAAGAAGATGAGAAAGAAGAGGAACAACGAGACATGAAGGGGAGGGCTCTCGTCCCTAGAAACAGGCAACAGAACAACAAACAGCTGAGACTCAATCACATTCTTACCAGCGGTCAGATCCCAGACCCCAGTCAGGACAGTAGCACATCAACAGCGCTCGTTATGAGGAAATGTTCTCAAGAGGTCTTGGATCTAACATTGGCATGTGAAATCACCCGGTGGGGAAGTCCGAGCACAATGCTCGTATAAGTCATATTAGGGTTGTACTCACGGATATAGGGTTCAAGGTAAGCTTATTTTTATCATGTCTAGGACAAGGACATACAACGTAGTTTGTTTTTGAAGGATCAAAGTCAATCACGTAAAGTTTTGCGGATTTCGGGAAGTGCGTTCATTCCGCTGCAGAAACATTGAGCTTTTGTGCTCTCTGGATAAATACAGACCCTAAATCACGTGCAACGCCACTGGCATCGGCGGACTGGCTTGAGAGAGCATTCCAAAAAAGGCCATAGTGACACCCCACTTAAAAGTCGCGACTCAACGCGTTTTGTTGTTGTGCAAACGCGTCTGGATAGGGAGGAGTAGAAAAACTGTGACTGCCAGTCGCGACACGACATACTGACTGAGTTAATTGCCCTGGAATCTTGATCCTTCTAGCTAGATGGAGAAATAGAGCTTGAATTTCATACTTTTTGGGGCTCCACTGGGGCGATAGACCACTGTAGTAGCCTGAAATATAGAAGCTAGATGCAAGCTTTGTAGGCTTGTGGTATAGCTGCATAGAAGCTCTATAGCGATTTTTGCGAGACTTTAACACCTAAAGGCTGGCATGCACACCGCTGTATTTCTTCTTTACTTCCTCCTTGTTTCCCCTCACCTCGAACTTCGTGAAAGTTGTCTTGAGATGCCTGTGCTGGCAGTGACAATCTTTTTTTCTTTCCTATATTTGCACTCTCTATTTTCTGCATGCAGTAAACTTTGCTCCCTGTTGAAATTACGTCCTATTTATTAAGCCTCTTTGCGTTTATACGACCTTTAGTAATACACGGCAAAGCGGCAAGCAAGACATCTCCCCTCGATCCAACACCCACGCCCACATACACTCATAGACACAAATACATCACATGCTTGGTGCCTCGTCCGCTCGTTGCTTATCATGTATCTCCCCCGATCGCTCCTCTCAAAACTCTACGTTCACCTGCAAAGATCTCGACATCCGCTCTCTCCACCCGTCCTCATTCTCGTGGCCCTCGAGCCTGATGCTCTCTGTGCCTGTCGCATATTGACACGCATGCTCAAGCATGACTACATCCAGCACAAAATCCAGCCGATCGCGGGCTATGCCGACCTTGAGAAGGCTGGGCAGGATCTTGTGGCGCCTATGATGCAGTCGCGGGGCGGTAGTGGTGGTGTGGTGGTTTGTTTAGGTGTCGGTGGCATGGCTGATATGGGGTCCGTTCTGGGACTGGAGCCCGAAGATGACACGGCTTCCTATAGTGGAGTTGAGGTCTGGTTACTTGACTCGCACCGGCCGTGGAATCTGTCTAATATCTTTGGCGGCTATCCATCTGAAGTCTCTTCGTCAGACCCGGGACAAGCCATGCAACAACCGCCCCCCGGGGTCGACGCCGGCAAGATCGGCCATTCATACCGCCCTGGAACCGGCGGAATCATTGCATTTGATGATGGCGATATCGATGATTTGCTCTCTAGCGAACAGGAGGCATACACGGCTCTGGTCAATATGCCTGAAATCGATGACCAGGAGGATCTAGGTAATTCGGACGACGACGACGACAGCGACGATGAGGTTATGGAGTCTGCCTATGCAGGACAAAAGCGCAAGAGTTCTGATGTGCACTTTGACGATGACGATAGCGACGATGACGACCGTCCACGACAGCGACGGCGAAGTAATTCCTCGACGCCCATCCCAATTCTCGAAAAACCGACTGGCCGTGGTCTTATGGTTGCTAGAGGCTCCCAGAGCCTTACGATCCCCGGCAGTGACCCATTTACAATGCCAAGTGGTGCGCAACCACAGAAAGGCCCGTCAGCCCGAGCGCTTAAGCGGCGGCTGGTGCGCATGCGCGACGAGAAAGAGGCGGTAATCCGTAAATACTACAGCATGGGCTCTTCATTCTCAGACCCTATTACGTCAACAATGTATGCACTTGCCTCCGAAATGGGCCGTGAGGACAACGACTTATTGTGGTTCTGCATTGTTGGAGTCTCGTCAATGGAAATGTACGGCCGATCGTCTGCGGGTCTGGCGGCCCCGGTTCGCGGAAAAGACAGCGTAGTCTCAGGGTGGCTTGGTGTGCGTGGTGCACGTATCCGACAAGTTTTACGTGACGAGGTCAGGCGTCTCAACCCCCCCGACGTGTTGGGCGTGGCATCGCCTGAAGAAAAAGGCATTATCCCTACGACGGCACGCAGCCCTGAAGACAACGGTATTCGTCTCTCGCCCGAGCCCAAGTTTCTGCTCATCCGCCACTGGAGCTTGTATGATAGCATGCTACACTCTCCATACCTGTTCTCGCGACTGCGTACGTGGAGTGAGTCGGGAATCAAGAGACTGCACAAGTTGCTAGCCAAAATGGGCGTGAGTCTGGTACAATGCAAGCAAAGCTACGTGCACATGGACATGACACTCAAAAGGGACCTACGACAGAAGCTACTCAAGTATGCGGCGCTGTACAATTTAGAGGAGATGGTGCCATCCCTTGAGACGGATGGCAAGGACCGTGCTGGTGCCAAGGACAACTGGGGCTTTGTGCGCAGCTGGGGCTGGAAGGCTACTTTAAGTGCACAAGATGTGGTGGTTATCCTGGGCGCATTGCTAGAAATTGGCAAGGATCGTGAAAGGCAAGATAAACAGCCATACTATGGGTCTTCGCACGCTGATGAGGACGTGGATGGTCAGGCGCGCACAGACGAGTGGATTACGCGGTTTTGGCAGGCGTATGATGCACTTGAAGAGTAAGTGGCGATTTGCCATCTTTTGGAAAGGGGCAAGATGAGGGGGGAGAGAGAGAGAGTAGGAAGAGGAAGTGAGCAAAAAGACATTCATGGACTACTGCTAACATGCTATAGTGTCGACGCCCTCAAAGCTGGCCTCTCTACAGCACAATATCTTCATCGAGCCATATACCGTACTGGCACATCTCTCATTAACAAGAGACAAATTAAGCATCTACGCGCCTTTCGGCTCTGTGTAGTCAAGGACGGCGCAGACGTTGAGCTATTTACACACCCTGCTGCGCTTACTAAACTGGCACTCTGGATTGGCGAGGCTTTGACAGAGCAGGAGCGCGACCAGCTAGGCAAGCTCTCGCACAGCGGGCGTGGCACACCACTTGTAGCGGCTAGTCTAGACGAGAAACGAGGCGTGTACACAGTTGTGGGCACGGGTGGTGGTGGAGGACCGGACACGGCGTTCCTTAACCGCGAAGCGGCCCGGAAACGTGCGGAACAGCGCGAGCGCAAAGCGGCTGCCCGGGAGGCCAAAAGACTGGCTAAAGCCAAGGCGCGTGAGGAGAAGCGAGCGGCGCGACGAGAAGCGGCAGCGAAGAAAAAAGCAGAGAAGGCCAAGGAGCAGGGGGGACAGGAGGATAATGGTGATGGTGATGGCGATGAGGAGCTTGATACCGAGTCAGAGGGGTCAGAGTCGGAGTCGGAAAGCGAAGATGAGGACGAGGATGACATGGAGGCATCGCAGGAGCGGGGGTATGGGTTGAATAAGTTTGGAGCGGCATTTCAGGAGGTGATTGCCGAGACGAATGCACGTGTGCGAGTGGACAGCTTTGAGCATTCAGTAGTGGAGGTTAAGAAAGAGGATTTAGGCAGTTTTCTGGAGACACTGAGCATGAAGGCAGTGATTGGGTAAGCGAGGGAGGGAGACTGCTAGACATGCACACACGCATACACACACACACATATATATAGACACAATGTCACGATGCATCACGACGATGAAGCACTATTTTGCTTCTAGCTGCTTGGATTTCAGAGAGACTACGAGACATGTCAGACGGGAAAGGACCAGGGGAAAGGAGGGAGAGGAGGCCAGAGACAGGCAAAAGAAATGTATAAAGTCGAGGGTTACTGCGAAGGATGAAAAAGGCCTAAGCCAAGCTTTTTCATTTGCCCTTTTCTTTTGCACCCTGGCATTTTGTTTCCTGCTCTGGTTAACAAGAGAGGGAGGCGACTAGATGATAGTTTGCGTAGGCATAGACGTAGGCTTTGCCTTACACAGCCACGGTCAGGTGGGTAGGTGTAGAGAGTTTGGAGGAGAAGGAGGAGGGAGGGCGACAGCGAGAGCAAGAGAGGTGGAGAGAAGGTAGAGGAATGAAAGCGTGAGAAAATAGAAGATTTCTGTGATATTAGTTCACTTTCTCTATGTTATGAACTTCATATCCAAGTTTTTATCTTTTCTTGATCTTGCTTTTCTGTATCGATGCAATGTTGTAGGGCCTGTGACGTCGATGTTGCATAAGTCCATGGAGAGAACTTTAGACTAGGATGCGGGGCTCTGACACAGCTGGCGGCGGCTGTCTGACGGCAGCTGACAAAGTTGTGCTTGGTTTGGAGCCTTTTTGGCGGGGGGGGGGGGAGTTTTAGGCCAAAGGCAAGGTTATGGTGGGGGTTGCGGCTGCGATTACAGGGGGCTTCATGCAGGAGAGAGAGCTAACAAGCTATGTTCTTCTATCTTGGCTAAGCACATGGGAGCTAGGGCAGCCCATACATAAACCTATAGCGGTGCAAATAGGATCACGTGACTCTTTGCGCCGCTGGGGGTGCAAATAATATGTGTACTGAATGTCTTTGAGTGAAGAGAGGAGAGAAATGAGATATTGAT